>PYAF01005168.1:876905-942634 GCA_007407185.1 Glycine tomentella
ATATTCATACCGTACTAGCGGTGGCGACGAAGGGATGGAGGGACGGAGGGAGTGAGTGGCCGAGGTGGTGCCGGTCGGTGGCGTACTGGCGTTGGGCTTCAACGACGGAGGACGGCGACTTCGGAGGCCGGTGGAGGGACTGCGTGCGTGGTTGAAGCTGCGGCTGGAAGGCGACTTCGGTCTTCGGTCTTCGATCTTCAGCGTCGGCGAGCTGGACTATTGGAATGGAGGGCAGAGGCTGTGGCTAGAGCTGAGGGCTGAGGCTGCTGAGCTTTGCATTTAGGGACTAGGGTTTTGTTTTGTCACTTTTGTGGACACTGGACAGTGGCTTGACCAGTTGACCGCTTGAGAGTTGAGAGAATGAGAGTGAAAGTGTGAAAAAACTGAAAATGTGAAGGGCCGGCCCATGAGTGAATATCAGCTTTTTTTTTTTTTTTTATGTAACCCGTGAGCCAACCCGGCTCACTCGGGTTCAACCCGGGTGAGTTGTGGGTTAAGTGAGCCAGGTCATTTCAACCCAGGATTAAAGTGGGTCAATTTTTCATCAACCCAACCCACCAATTTTGGTGAGCCAAAACGGGCTGGCTCGCGGGTCAAACCCGTTTTGACAGGTCTATCTGTCACTAATAAGTTGCAAAATTTGTCAATCTTATATCATGGGTTGATTGTGACCATTTGAGGAGGAAATTACGATAGTTTCTTGGAAAATAGTCAATTAGTGCTATCCTTATACAGCCATCTGTGTAGACATTTTACAAATTATGAGGTTGTAACTAGCGATGCAAAATGGAAAGTTTAGGTAAATTTTGTTTTTTGAATTGGATTATAATGGATGCGTCATAACAATCCATTAATCGATTCTTGATCTTTTGAAAATGTATGTAAAATCCAATCCATTCACGACCCATTTAAAATATATTATATTAAAAAATTTATTTATAAAACCTACCAAAGAAAATTGTTATTTATAAAACTTTTGTTTCTATCTTCTGGAATTCTGTTCTTTTCCCCTTGAGTTTTCCTGTTAAGTAAAGCTTAGGCTGCTTAGTTTACTTTTCTTTTTATTTTTGAGAGAAATGGTACATATTGCAATTTTTTTAATTGAAATGCAGTATGAATTGAATGTGGCACACACTATAAGAGTGTATAGGACTCCAAAACCTTGTTTTCCACTCACTATGATTGTTTATGCATCTCATCTGATTGGTCTTTCCATTTTGTTGTAGTGAAACATTGTTGCTTTGTTTGATGAGAGTCAGAATATGTTTATGATTAAAATAAGTTTAACACTAAAAAACGTAAAGGATACGGAATATGTGTGTGTGTGTCCATGAATGTATTGAGCCACAAAAGGTACTTTTTGACCAATACTCCAATAGTTACATAAACAAATTACATTCTGCTCTTCTTGATTAAGAATTCTATTGTGGCTACTGATATGGCTCAAATACTGTAACATACTGTAAATTCTGGCATTGTGCCCATGTTCATTATGAGTTATTTTTAGTAGACTTCAGAAATTTGTACAATTTTGTTAATTTTCTTGCATAAATTAATTGGCTAATTATTTTTTTTTTTTTTGGGTGTGTTAAATTTCCTATTTGTTGGAGTGATGGAATTTTATTTTTGGTTACAGAGACCACAACTTGTAAAAGGAAATATGCAACTCTTCTCTGTGGATCAACAGAGGAGCCAAGCTCTTGAAGCACATGCTGCCTCATTTGCCACATTTAGGGTAATTCTGTCTTCTTTGTGATTCATTAATATGGATTTCAGCTGTGTGGCTTGTAGGTTGAATGCTGTTTGATATTTGCTACATGTAGGTTGCTGGTAATGATAAGGATTCAACTCTTATTTGTTTTGCATCAAAGAGCATCAATGCTGGACAGGTTACGTCAAAGATGCATGTCATTGAACTTGGTGCCCAGCCAGGTAAAAGCATGGCTAGATTATCCTTTATCGGCCAGTTGGCACATTCCTACATAATGGTATTACAAGTTATTTTTTTGAAATCTTAAAATTAAATACTTCTTAATATCATTTAATTAATTAATGAAAGAGGAGATAATGCGATAATGTACACCATGATTAATGATTAAAATAGGAGATAATAAACAAAATATGTTACTATAGAGCTTCAATAGAGTGTCTGTTGTTCATAGTATATGTTCTTGCCTCTTACTCATGATTTACTTGCTACCTTCTGGTATATGGTGGAATTGATTATCAGGCAAGCCATCATTTTCTAAAAAGCAAGCAGATCTCTTCTTCCCTCCAGACTTTGCTGATGACTTTCCTGTATCAATGCAGGTATAAGTGTAAACTTTATGGTTCCTATTCCCAATAAACATTATGTTGAAATATTTGACTTGTTTTATTATGCAGATTTCAAATAAGTATGGCTTGATATATGTTATCACAAAACTTGGGCTTTTATTTGTCTATGATCTAGAGACTGCCACTGCAGTTTACAGAAATAGAATCAGTCCCGATCCAATATTTTTGACCACAGAAGCATCTTCAGAAGGGGGCTTTTATGCTATAAATAGACGTGGCCAGGTGTTGCTCGCTACTGTGAATGAAGCAACCATTGTACCTTTTGTTAGTGGCCAGGTATTTAATGTGTTATACCATGTTTTTGGCTACATGGATATCGTTTTTGGCATCTACTTCTAAATGTTTGTTTGGATATTTTGCAGTTAAATAATTTGGAACTTGCTGTTAGTCTTGCTAAAAGAGGAAATCTCCCTGGTGCAGAACAATTGGTAACTTGAGCTGCATTTGATAATTTTGTACTTTTATCTGTAGTTTTAAAGTTTATAAACTTCATGTAATGACTTTTTAAGTGGCTGATGTTCTATTGACAGATGAATATTTGACTAGAGGATTTATCATTACATGCCGTTTGTCTCAATCGGTTGTAGTTGTCTTGAAAGCATCTCAGCTGTGTCATCTAGAGTAGAGCAATTATCAGCAAGACAATTAGCATAAGAGTGCAAGAAAATGATGAAAAATATATTATTTATTTCTGTAGCATCTGCTTGTATATTTGTTTTAATTTTTTGTCAGAGAATACCAGAATGAACAGGTCAGAGTTTGTAAACTATAATTTCTTGATGCCTAAGGGAATCTTGATCAGAAGTATGCACAAAGAAGTATACTGTTTGTGTGAAATATGTGCACGGCAACAATAATTTTTTATCCACTTTTAATTCATAGATCAGTAACTTGAATTGTTTTGGCATAAAATTTCCCCCAGTCATCATTTTTTTTTTCTTCCTAGTTGATTTATCTCTGGGAAGCATGGGTTTTCTTTTCAACTTTTACATTTGTTTTTTTTTTGTACCTATAGTTATTGTTATGTTCCTTTTTTTTTTTTTTTTTCTTTTTCCGCAGGTTGTTAAGCGTTTTCAAGAATTATTTGCTCAGACCAAGTATAAGGAAGCTGCAGAGCTTGCTGCACAATCGCCACAAGGAGTACTTCGTACTCCTGACACTATTGCTAAATTTCAGGTTTTTACGTCCATTCATATTTCTTGGTCTTGTTAAGTCAATGCATTCAGTTTAGGGTGTGCCTAATGACTACCACATTAATATGTTAATATGCTGTCTATCTCAAGTTCCTGAGTTGCCTTTGTTTATTTGCTTTCAGAGTGTACCTGTGCAAGCTGGGCAGACGCCACCGCTCTTGCAATACTTTGGATTTCTGTTAACCATGGGAAAACTCAATGCTTTTGAGTCACTGGAATTGTCACGGCTTGTTGTAAATCAGAACAAAAAGAATCTATTGGAAAATTGGCTAGCAGAGGATAAACTTGAATGCAGTGAGGAGCTTGGTGACCTTGTGAAGGTCCTGGCAGAAATTTAAATTGTTTTCTCTTTTTCATATGAACTTATTTATTAGTTTTATTTAATGGACAGTTTGGGACTTTGGGGAAGGAAAATCCAAATTGTCAATTTCTTTTTACGGAACTCATTCTCTGTTCCCTGGTTTGTGTTTTGCACTTCTATCCTTTATTTTCCCAATTTTTATGAGGCTTGCATATAATGCAGACAGTGGATAATGACCTTGCATTGAAAATTTATATCAAAGCTAGAGCCACACCGAAAGTTGTTGCAGCTTTTGCAGAGAGGAGGGAATTTGATAAGATCCTGATATATTCTAAGCAGGTATTTCTTTTTAGTTTAGTAGAATCATAAAAATGTTGGTGTTGTGATTAAATGTTTTTAAATTAGTTTTTTTTTAATACTATCAGTCTGATGCATTCTTTTCTTTTCCTTTGATGAAGGTTGGATATACACCTGATTATATGTTCCTTCTTCAAACAATTTTACGAACAGACCCCCCGGTGAGAAGGTTTTTTCTGAACAAATGTTTGATTCAGTTATGCTTTATCTCTGAGTTGCTTCACCTTCACGATTCACTTATTTTTGTTCTGAAGTCTGAGCATACCATAGCTTGCTTAAAATAGCATCACCTCATGAATGGCAGTTGAATGCATCCAGTTGGAAATGGTTTCCTCATGCTTATGTTGCTTTCATTTTAAGAATATTTATATATTGCTAATCTCTGAATTCTGATTTGTTTAATTTTTTTAGCATCCAAGTTGATTTTGTTTTTCTGGTTTATGTATAGCATAATTCAAAACTTTCTTGATTGCAGGGTGCTGTAAATTTTGCTCTGATGATGTCTCAAATGGAAGGAGGATGCCCCATTGACTATAACACAATAACAGATCTCTTTCTTCAGGTTTATTTGCAGTTTACCCTTAGTATCTTCATGATATTTGGTTCATTGTGTTCTCTTATAATTATTATTCAGTTGTAATTTTAAAAAGACAGTATCTTGTACAATCTTGTTTTCCTTTTATCCGACTGCATTCCTTCTGTGCCTTATTGAAAATTTAAAATGAAAAATAATAATTTTTTAAAATTTAAAACGAAAAATAATAATCATAAGAATACAAACCTTTCTTTCTTAAAACTGGTTTTGATAAGGTTTTTTTTTATAACTATCTTGCTTACACTTTTTTTGGTTATTTGTGAACTGGAATTCTTGTTTATATATTTCTTATGTTACTTTTCAGAGGAATTTGATCCGTGAGGCAACAGCCTTTTTGTTGGATGTGCTGAAGCCAAATCTTCCTGAACATGGATATCTTCAAACAAAGGTTCTTTTTATTTTCTGTGCCATACTGCCATTATCTCTGTCCCTGAACTGAACCAGATGGTGATATATTTAGATTTTTTTCAAATCACAATTTTCAATGTTTTATTTTTAGGTTCTGGAAATTAATCTTGTGACCTTTCCAAATGTTGCTGATGCTATATTGGCCAATGGCATGTTCAGTCATTATGATCGCCCACGTATTGGACAGCTATGTGAAAAGGCTGGCCTGTTCATACGGGCTCTTCAGGTTCTTTGCTTCTTAAGTTCTGATGACAGTATAAATGTATAATGATCTCTTGTTAGAATATTTCTTGAGCCTTGTCTGTGTAATGTGCAGCATTATACTGAGTTGCCTGACATCAAACGAGTCATTGTGAATACACATGCCATTGAGCCACAGGTTTTGATTGCAACTGCTCAAATGACAATCTATCATATATATATATATATATATATTGTATTCTTACTATATGATTATAATGTATTTCAGGGTTTAGTTGAGTTCTTTGGAACCCTTTCTCGAGAATGGGCACTTGAGTGTATGAAAGATCTTTTACTTGTCAATCTTAGGGGCAATCTTCAAATAATTGTGCAGGTACTGTTTCTGGATAATGTTGCCATAAGATTCATGTTCTATTTTATTTTTTGAATTCCATAATTCATCTATAAGAGAATCTTACTAGTACATGATTTACAGACTGCTAAGGAATATTCTGAGCAGCTGGGTGTTGATGCATGTATTAAACTCTTTGAGCAATTCAAATCCTATGAAGGATTATACTTTTTCTTGGGAGCATACTTGAGCTCCAGGTATTTCTTTCTTATTGGAGAGTGAACATGACCTCAGTTCACTAGTTGGTCTGCTTCACTTTTTTTTTTTTTTTCAATTATTGTAATTTTCTTTTTGTTCTGTCTTGTAAAGTGAGGATCCTGATATTCACTTCAAGTACATCGAGGCCGCTGCTAAAACTGGACAAATTAAGGAGGTAGAGCGTGTAACTAGAGAATCAAACTTTTATGATGTGGAGAAGGCAAAGAATTTTCTTATGGAGGCCAAGCTTCCAGATGCACGTCCATTGATTAATGTGTGTGATCGATTTGGCTTTGTTCCAGATCTCACCCATTATCTTTATACTAGCAACATGCTTCGCTATATTGAAGGTTATGTTCAAAAGGTAACTTTGTTTTCAGGGTTTGTGTTTGATTTTTGTGATCCTTGTAGCATATGGGTGTGCTTCAAATCATTCTTGGAAAGTTTTAAAACTGTGATCTAAACTTTGAACTTCTTGCTTTTAGGTCAATCCTGGAAATGCTCCTCTAGTAGTAGGACAGTTGTTAGATGATGAATGCCCTGAAGATTTTATTAAAGGTCTTATACTTTCAGTTCGTTCTCTCCTGCCAGTTGAGCCTTTAGTTGAAGAATGTGAGAAGAGGTGTGCTAGTTTTCTCTCTATCTTTCATCTCCACTATCATTGCCATGTTCATTTCTCTTTTAATTTTTTTATGGATAGGAATCGTCTCCGCTTGCTTACACAATTCTTGGAGCATCTTGTAAGTGAAGGAAGCCAGGATGTACATGTACATAATGCCCTGGGTAAAATCATTATTGACAGCAACAACAATCCTGAGCATTTTCTCACAACCAACCCATACTATGATTCTCGTGTTGTCGGTAAATATTGTGAAAAGCGGGATCCGACCCTTTCTGTTGTTGCTTACCGAAGAGGGCAATGTGATGATGAGCTTGTTAACGTTACTAATAAAAACTCCTTGTTCAAACTCCAAGCAAGGTGTGTACTGTGAGCTTCAGCAGGAAGTGTTGCATTTCATATTTTCATAATGCTAGTCTGAGACACTCATGTTATTTTCTAATGTTTGTGTCAGATATGTTGTTGAAAGGATGGACTCCGACCTCTGGGAGAAAGTTCTTAATCCTGAGAATGAGTTTAGACGACAGTTGATTGATCAAGTGGTGTCTACTGCTTTGCCTGAAAGCAAGAGTCCTGATCAAGTTTCAGCTGCAGTGAAAGCTTTTATGACTGCTGATCTTCCTCACGAGTTGATTGAGCTTCTTGAAAAGATTGTGCTACAAAATTCTGCTTTTAGTGGAAACTTCAATCTGCAAAATTTGCTGATCCTTACTGCAATCAAGGCAGATCCTTCTAGAGTTATGGATTACATAAATAGGTTGGACAACTTTGATGGGCCTGCAGTAGGGGAGGTGGCTGTGGAAGCACAACTATATGAAGAGGCATTTTCTATTTTCAAGAAATTTAATTTGAATGTTCAAGCTGTTAATGTCCTGCTGGATAACCTTCAGATTATTGATCGTGCTGTGGAGTTTGCTCTCCGGGTTGAAGAAGATGCTGTTTGGAGCCAGGTGGCTAAAGCACAACTTAGAGAAGGATTAGTGAGTGATGCAATTGAATCATTCATTCGTGCAGATGATTCAACTCATTTCTTAGAGGTTATAAAGGCTGCTGAAGATGCAGATGTATACCATGACCTGGTAAAGTATCTTCTAATGGTTAGGCAGAATACCAAGGAGCCCAAGGTGGACAGTGAGCTCATCTATGCTTATGCTAAGATTGAACACCTTGGAGAAATTGAAGAATTTATACTGATGCCAAATGTTGCCAATTTACCAAATGTTGGAGACCGCTTGTATGATGAGGCTTTGTATGAGGCTGCCAAAATTATATTTGCTTTTATTTCTAACTGGGCTAAGTTGGCAGTCACATTGGTGAAGCTTAAACAGTTCCAAGGTGCTGTTGATGCTGCCAGGAAAGCAAACAGTTCAAAAACATGGAAGGAAGTTTGTTTTGCCTGTGTTGATGCTGAGGAATTCCGCTTAGCTCAGATTTGTGGTCTCAATGTCATCATTCAGGTGACACCATTTTCTAGTTTGTATTTTAACATGTGGAATTTGTACTTGCAAGGAATGATTGCCCCCTCCTCACTCCAAAATTACTACACAAATCCTCCCATGTTGGAAATCCTTTAAATGCCAGTTAAAGGACGTAGCTAGTAGAGCAAAATACTAAAAACAAGTGATAGAAAAAGTTTTGATTGCTTTGTCTAACCTTTTGGCATTGTCTGAGTACTTACTATCTGTTTTATATTGAAGGTGGATGATTTGGAGGAGGTTAGCGAGTATTATCAGAACAGAGGATGCTTCAATGAACTCATATCTCTAATGGAGAGTGGGTTAGGATTGGAGCGTGCACATATGGGTATCTTTACTGAGTTGGGAGTTCTGTATGCAAGATATCGTCCTGAGAAGCTAATGGAACACATTAAGTTGTTCTCAACTCGGCTTAACATTCCAAAGCTTATTCGAGCATGTGATGAACAGCAGCATTGGAAAGAACTTACATATCTATACATCCAATATGATGAGTTTGATAATGCTGCAACCACCATAATGAATCACTCTCCAGAAGCATGGGACCACATGCAATTCAAAGATGTGATAATTAAAGTTGCAAGTGTGGAGCTGTACTATAAGGCTGTTCATTTCTACTTGAAAGAGCATCCAGATCTAATAAATGATATGTTAAATGTGATTGCTCTTCGTGTGGATCATACTCGTGTAGTAGATATAATGCGGAAGGTCTGCAATTTTCATACCCTATTGCCAAATGACTACAGTTTCAATCTTATTTGGTGAGATAATTTGCTGGTTTCAAATGCTATTCTGTAATTATATTGTTTGTTGCTTGGATTTTTTATTTTCAGGCTGGCCACCTCAGATTAGTTAAGCCGTACATGGTTGCAGTTCAAAGCAACAATGTGTCTGCTGTCAATGAAGCTTTGAATGAAATTTATGTTGAGGAAGAAGACTATGACAGACTCCGAGAATCAATAGATTTGCATGACAACTTTGATCAGATAGGTCTTGCACAGAAGGTGAATCTCACTTATCTTTTGTCTTATTTTGACAATTAGCAAAATTTGAGATCAGAATGTTATGGAAAATTTACCAACCCCAATTAGCTTGGGTTAAAGGTGCTGTTGATGTTGAATGTTATGGAAAATTTAAAATGTTTGAATTATTATTGATTGGCTCCAACATACACATGAGCAGATTGAGAAGCATGAACTTCTTGAGATGAGGCGTGTTGCTGCCTACATTTACAAGAAAGCAGGAAGATGGAAGCAATCCATTGCTTTGTCAAAGAAAGACAATCTTTACAAGGACTGTATGGAAACATGCTCACAATCTGGTGACCGTGAACTCTCAGAAGATTTGCTTATCTACTTTATTGAGCAGGTGTTTATTTTCTTGTCCTTTTCCTTAAGATATCAAACTCCGGTATTCGTAAATTAGATACTGACTAGGTTAGACCTTTTGGCATAGTGCAGTGACCCTGCTTCACTTGGAAATTATTTTGCTGCTTTCTTTCTTCACCTCCAGCGCTGGTTCTTTTCTCTTAATTTACAAAAGGATTATATTGATTTGCAGGGAAAGAAAGAGTGTTTTGCATCATGCCTCTTTGTCTGTTATGATATTATACGGCCAGATGTTGCTCTTGAGCTAGCTTGGATGAACAATATGATTGATTTTGCTTATCCATATCTCTTACAGGTATGTTTGTTTGTGGTTATATTTATCAACAGATGAAATATATTCTTTTTTTGCTAAACATTTTGAAATTTCTTTTTGTTTGAAGTTTATTCGAGAGTATACAGGCAAGGTAGATGAGCTTATCAAGGACAAAATTGAAGCACAAAATGAGGAGAAAGCTAAGGAAAAGGAGGAGAAGGAAGTACTTGCTCAGCAGGTACCCTTTCTCAAACCTCCTTTCACAAGACAGTTATATTGTTGTTTGATTATTAAATTAACAATGTTTCCAATGATCTACAGAATATGTATGCCCAGTTGCTACCGCTTGCTTTGCCAGCACCTCCTATGCAAGGAATGGGGGGAGCCTATGCCCCTTCCCCACCACCACCTATGGGTGGAATGGGAATGCCACCAATGCCTCCTTTTGGTATGCCTCCAATGGGTGGGGGCTACTGATCTCCCTATTCACAACAGGAGAGAATTTTGCGATAATTTGTACTGGTGAAACTTGATAGTTTAGCATCTCTCATTTTTTTGCATTCAAGGTGACTTTCTTAGGGTTAAAGAGTTTGACGTGGTTGCACCAAGCATCTGTCTTCTAGTCTGTTACTACTTTCCAATGATTGCGGTTTTCTTCAATGAAAGTTTTCCGAGTCATGTATTTTGTTTTCTTTCTTTTCGGATTGTTTGATCATTCTTGTGAGAGCCAAGATGGCCAAATGATGCTTATTGTATATTTTCGAGGCATTGGCTTGGTTGCAGCCTGTATAGTTTATTTTCTCTAATTATTATTTGTTTCCATAGCTGTGAAGTCATAAATGTATTACTCTGATTAGGACTTAAAATTCTTGTTCTTTCCTGGTATATAAACTTTCATAAAATATTTAAAGTGATCGCTTACTGTATGTTGGTTTCTTTCTTTCTTTCAGTGATATAATAGTTAGCCTTAATTTTATTATTATTAGCCATTCTACAAGTCTTGAATGTAATAAATTATCCGTTTTAGTTTAAGCACTTAAAATCTGAAGTTTCGTCATTAAGAAAATTGGCATAATACAAAGGTGGATCCTTTTCTTGTCAATTACATGACAATTCAAACTGGAGTAACTACGATAGTCATATCCTCAGCTTTTGACGATGTTTGGATGAAGAAGAAACTAGGAAGGAAAAAACAAGTAGAAGTAGAAGTAGAAGAGAAATATAAAAGAAAAAAATTTGGATGATGGATAGTAAAAAGGAAACAAGTTAAGTTTTTCCTTTTTACATCTGTTTAGATAATTAAGAGAGAATACAAAAAGTAAATAAATTGTATATAGACCCTTACATTAAAAATCTGGTGCAATCAACAGAAGGAGAGTTGCGAGTCGATTAATATAAACAATAATGGATTTACACGTGGATGTCACTTGTCATCGGAGATTAGTTTTACTTATGCAAACTGTTTGGTGAATAAATTACCTCCATTTAGCATATATAAACTTTTCTGTGAATTTAAATCTAGAAGAAATTATCATATCTTCACTAAGGTCGTAAGAAATTCGGGCAAAACAAAAATTGCTAGAAGAATCTATAAGAATATAGTTGCTGACCTGATATATAATTCGTGTATAGAGATTGGAAACCATAAAATTCAGCAAAGATTATTATATACTAGTATTAAAATATAGCTCGGATGGCTAGTTAGATGACCTAGCTTTTAAAGCAATACAGACATGCATCTTGCTAGACGGGATTTTAAAACACATTTATTTCCTTAGTAAAAGAAACTTGTTGATCCTGCAACCATATCAATCCTGCAGTGTCAAAGATCATTAACAATGGGAATCAAACACAACTCCCTTTTCCTTCCAATTGTCAATCCAAAGTTTTCAGACATATCCATATCCTCAGGTTTCATCTCATTTGGAAGTTCCCAATTGAAGTGATAGAGTAATAGAGCCAGTGGAAACATAATGTTGGCTAAACCAAATGTCATTCCTGGGCACATTCTCCTTCCTCCTCCAAAAGGAAGATATTCAAAGTTATTCCCTTTGAAATCGATAGAGCTACCATCGAACCTCTCTGGGACAAACCTCTCAGCATCAGTCCAATATTGGGGATCTCTTCCAATTGCCCACACGTTTATCATGACTTTAGTCTTGACAGGTATTTCATATCCATCAATGATGGTTAGTTCAGAGCATTCTCTAGGGAGCAATAAAGGAGAAGGAGTGTGTAACCTTAATGTCTCTTTTATCACCAACTTTAAGTATGTAAGTTTCTCTACATCCGTTTCATGGATTATTTTCAATTCCCTAAATGCTTGTCTTACTTCAGCCACTGCTTTCTCCCTCACTCTTGGGTTTCTCATCATTTCTGCCATAGCCCATTCAAGTGTTGACGCTGAAGTATCCGTTCCAGCAGTAAATACGTCCTAGTCAAATAATTTTCAAATAGGTTTAATGGTAAAGAAATAAGATTTAGGCTATCATCGGCAAAATTAACTAAAAGTTAAAAAACTAGTTGGTAGTTGAAAATTTAGTTTATTAAATTATAAATGTTTGATAAAATTAAATATTGAAATAACTAAAAATATAAAATGATAGAAAAATAATAAAATTATAATTTATTTAAAAAAAGTGATATAAAAATTTAATAAATATATGAAAGATAAAAATGAAACAAAATATAAAAAGTTAAAATTATAAATTAGTGTTTAAAAAAATTACTTTAAATAACGTCAAAAAATACTAGAATTTAAACAAATTTTTAATTAATAAAAAAATTAAAAATTAATTAAAATATCTTGTCAAACTTAACTTAAATATTGAGATAGCAAAGAAATAAGATTGATTGTTATGTGCCTCAAACTAATAGTTTGGGAACCCACGTATGGGTCAGCATTTATTTTTTAAAACTTTGTCAATGGTTATCTTATTTGATGTTTGTAACTTCTTGATCAAGTTTAGCATGCGGTATGCATAAAGGAGTGGTAAAAAAGGTGATGCAAACAATTTTCTCCATAATTTTGTAACGTGCGAGAAGGGGATCGAGAGCTCTACAATTAAAGAAAAATCATTTGTTAGAGCATGTAAGTTTGCGGTGTATGCTTACCAATATAACAGCTTTGATGTTTGTGGTAGTAATTTTAATCTCGAGGCTGTCACTTTGTTGGATTCTCAAAAGAACATCAACAAGATCCTCCTCCTCTAGGTCAACCTTGCCTTCTCGTAGTGCCCTTTCGCGCTTTTCTTGATGCTCTCTGAGAATGTTGTCTGCGATCTTGTCAACCTGCTCGTGAATCTTCTCCAATTTAGCCTTCCTTCCATTTATGAGATGAAGTTTCATGGAAGGAAAAAAATCGTCCAGTTCAAATCCTCCCCCCGTTAATATCATTTTTTTAAGCACACACACAAACTCTTCCTGGTCCTTACATTTGTTACCAAATGCTACCCTGGAAATAGCAGAACTTACCAAGGAGTAAAATTTACTAGTAAGATTGATTGGTGAACCTTCTGATATTCGAATTGATTCTATAAATTTGGCTGTCTCGTCTTCTCTAATATGAGAGAAAGACTGAACTCTCTTGGCACTTAGAAGCTCCGAGACACATATTTTCTTCATTTGTCTCCAGTAATCCCCATATGGACCAAAAATAATATCATTTAGCCCGTAGGTCAAAATTTGAGCAGGAAGAAATTGTGGCCTCTGCACAAAAGCTAGATCATGGGTTTTCATTATCTCCTTGGCCATGTTGGGGGAGGATACAACCACTGAAGAGCTTTCACCAAGTTGGAGATGCATGAGAGGTCCATATTTAAGGGCAAGGTCTCGGAGAGAACGATGTGGAAGTGAACCAGCCATTGCTAGTTGATGCAGGTTCCCTATCAGAGGTAGCTTCTTTGGTCCCGGGGGTAGTTTGTGAGAAAGGGTGGTTTTTGGCTTGTAATAATACTTTGCAAGCAAATGGAACACCAGAAAGAAAAACAAGGAAATAAACAAGAACGACGCTTGAGCTTCCATGGTATTATTGAAGCACTCAACTCTGGTGTTTGTACTAGTTATTGTTGAGTCCTACTTCTTATTTATATAATATAATACTCAATCTATGAGGACAACGATCAACACATGCATTTACATTAGATAGGTACATATATTGACAAAAAAACTAACTTATACGTACGTATATAGATATTCTAATATTGCGGCTCATTTTGAACTTACGTTCAAGTAACAACGTACCCTTGTTAAACTTTAAATATGGGCCACCACCTTTAAAAACGTTTACTTTCGAAATCACTGTGTTTTCTGTAACATCCCGTGTGCACCTGACGTGTTATCATTATACAATATCAGAATGGCGCAGCAAGCATGAAATATAATAATAAAGGAAGTCAGAATTCAATATAAAACATATCTTATTATACATATATGGTGAATCTCTGTAATATACACAATACATATCCTTTCTCAAACTATACGGTTATCCCCTAGGATTTCAAAATATAGACAAAAGGAACAAAATGTGAGCTAACAAGCTCAGTAATCTAAACCTAGGGTTGTCTTCACACTCTATCTCAGCTCAGGCCTCTTGCCTTGGGATATCTCAGGGATTTCAGTCTCAGTTCCTGCAACATGAGCCCCAAACAGGAGGTGAGATAAACATCCCAGTAAACTCAGGGTTCTTAGAGGTTTCCCTTCCTCTGGTTCACTTCCCAGCATATCATACATGTACAGAAACATCACATAACAGAACATAATTATCATCAATTAACAATCATACTAAACGACCATCATAGTTCACAAGAATTCGCTGCATACACATGGCAGCTCAATCAATCATATACAATCAATATACAGTGCCTGGATAGGATCATCTACTGAAGGGCACATCTATCCAGGACTTCACACTGAGAACCTAAATAGGATCATCCACTGAAGAACACATCTATCCAGGACTCAGGCCAGAGTAGGATCATCTACTAAAAGACACATCTACTCAGGACTTGCCGCCCAATACCTGAATAGGATCATCTACTTAAAGGCACATCTATTCAGGACTTACATGGACACCTATGGATTATCCCAAGGGAGATCATCCACTTAAGGGCACATTCCCAATGGGGTCCATAGTACTTCATACTACTGGCCAGTAGATTTCAAGCAATCACATCACAATCAGCACATAGCATAATTCATGCAATAATACACTACACTAGTGTAATCAACGTCATCATAATCAGCAATATAACTTACACTATCTCAGTGTAATCAAATCATACACACCCTATCTCAGGGTTGAGCTAGCACTTAATTGCCAGTAATCATCAACCCATCTCATCGGTATTCAATATATATTCAGTATCGAAACATTATAGAACATCAGAATACAAGCCATATCAAACAATCACCCATATTGGGTGCAGTGAAACACAAGCAGGGAAACAATCCCTAAAAACACTGAGCTTACCTGGTCGTAGCTCAGAAGTGGCTCCCCTAGTCTCTGGATGGTCTCTACCAGCAGTGTGCACGTCACGCCCTCAGATCAATAGAGGAAGGTTGGAGAAGTCTTTCCCCTCACTCAGGTGCCCTGAAACCAATTCTTTTCCTCTCCAAAACTCAACCTCTGAGGAAACTCAAGGGAATGGGAGTTTTCTCACAATTCTTACACCCCAAGGCTGGATTCTGGCTCTCCAAGGTTCTAATCAAGTTTAGAGGTGATTAGGAGGTGTTTTAATGGATTATGATGAAGATATGAAGCTTTTAAGGTGCTCTAATGGCTGCCTGGCTCAAGGAGGAAGATGAATAGTGATTTTTCCCCAAAAATCGCGTAAAATGGCCTTTTATAGGCCTCTTCCGTGCCTTCCACGCTGCCAGCGTGGCTTCCCACGCTCCTGGCGTGGGTTTCTAGTGAAAAATGACTTTCTGGAGCACTTCTCACGCCCTTGGCGTGGCTTCCCATGCTCCTAGCGTGGGATTCTAGAAAAAAATCATTTTCTGGAGCACTTCCCATACCCCTGGCGTGGACTACAGTAATTGCAGTAATTCTTTTTTTTTTTTTAGAAATTAGGGTTATTATATTTTCAGTTACATATTGATTAAGTAATTCATGGGAAACAAAGAGTGAAAGAGAAAAAAATGAAGAAAAGAAAAAAGTGATTAATATTTAAATAATATTTAAATGAGTAAATTAATTATAAAAGAATACAAACTTGAGTCAATTCTATATCTCTAATAAACATCAATATATATTTTCAAAACCTTGCACTGGCATTCTATCTACATATTTATATATATCAATATATCTATATATGAGACGTATTAAGTATATCGAATATTAAGCTCATAAAAAACAAGTATATAAAATATTACTTGCTAATCAACGTGGGATATATGTTAGTCAAACCTTTACTTATCAGGCGTCAAAATTGTTCGATCGATAGCAATATGTTGATATCATTAGCCGATTCAGTGGCTGAGGTTTGCTGATCGATCGTGGCCATAATCTCCCATTGGGTCTGTTTAGCTAGACAACCACCGCGCGTTGCAGTGTAATCATCTCATTGACTGATATTGTGGGCATAAGTTTACCACGTAGAATTGATGTGCAGTGGGCTTTGTCCCCCTACTTATTAGAAAAAATGTTTGTATCATTTTGTTGAATTGTGTTAGGATTTGTTAGGTTGTTATAGTTTATTTTGAATCATTTCTCATATTTCAAATTATCATGTTAACATGTTAAAAAGTAGATACTGATAAATTGGAATAATAATTCCTCATTCATTTATTCACTCCATTTTCTTCTATATTTTTCTTCAACATGATATTCTTATATAAAAGAGAAAAATTCAATAGATAATAACAAATTGAACAAACTATAACAACCTAACAAATCCTAACAATAATTTAAAATTTAAATTATACAATTCAACACTTCCTCTCAAGTTGGTGCATGAATATCGGTCATGTCCAATTTGCCAATTATTACTTCTTCAAACACTCAAAAGACTTTGATCAGCAATAGGTTCAAGAGGTGCTTCAGGATAGTCCACGTGCTTCGGTTATGTGAGGTAGAAAGAAAATTGAAATACGAGAAGTAATTCGGAACAATAACATATTCATGTCAATAAACTTCAGGGATGGTCTATGAAGATTCAGAACAATGCAACTGACTTCATCAATGACCTTCAAATAGAATACGTGCAAGGAGAATTGAGATACGAGAATGGATTCGGAACCATCACATGTTCATGTCAATAGACTTCGGGGTTAGTATGTGAATAACTCAGAACAATGCAACGAGTTTCACATTAATAACCTTCAAATGGATACGAGAATGATTCAAAACGGAACCAAAATCGCAAAGTATAAGTGAAATACATTGAAGATAAGATAAAAAGATAGAAGAAAATGTATGTTTGAGGAATGTGAAGAAGAAACACTCTGAAAAAATAAGACAGCGAAAATATTTTTTTTTATGGAGGATAACACGACTCTCATTCATGGAAGAATCATGACTCTCATTCATGAAAGAAACCATGACTCTGATACCATGTTAAAAAGTAGATACTGATAACTTGAAATAATAATTCCTCTTTCATTCATTTATTCATTCCATTTTCTTCTATATTTTCTCCCTCAACATGAGGTTTTTATATAAGAGAAAAAAATTTAACAAAATACTAATAATACGGGATAATAACAAACTGAACAAACTATAACATCCTAACAAATCCTAACAATAATTTAAAATTTAAATTATACAATTCAACACATTTAATGTAATTCAACAGTATTTATAATGAAATATTTTGCTTATTAAAAAAAATCAGCCTTTTCATGTCTCTCTTTTTTTAAAATGTCTTACCAAACTAAAAATGAGCAATCAACTTAATTTCCTCAATTTTTTTTATGAGTGGGAAATAAAAGACAAGCAATCGAAAGAAAGACAGAACCAGAAAGAATTAAGGATCTCCTTAGATGTAAACTTCTCTAGAAGAACTTTTAAAAAAAGAAAATAAGAAAAAAAATTGAAATTCTTCATAAGTTAAATATATTTTTCATTAGCTCATTTGTAAATGTAATCTCATCTTTTAAAAAAATTATATTGATAAACTTCTTAAAATTAACTAATGTAGAGTTTATTTTTACTTATAAAAAAACTAATTTCATTTTTTTTTTAAATATTTCTAGAAAAACTTATATAAACATGTCCTAAATCTTAGTAAGAGAAACACCCCTGGCATCATCGTTCAATAGGTGCTTCATTTGACCAGGCCAAGATTCTACAACAACCAAAGGAGCCACAGAGGAGGAGCTTGCTTAGCGAGCCAATCCGCACAGAAGTTGGCCTCACGGAAGACATGCCTAAAGCTGAGATTCCACGGGAGAGATTTGAAGTGATTGATTCTCCTGTCTACTGAAGCATAAGGGTGGATTCTGAAATCATGATTCTGCAGAAGTGGAATTGAAACGAGTGACTCTGATTCACAAGTAACATCTCTGTAGCCTTCATTCCAAGCTAACTGTTAATCGTGCATGATTGCAGTAAGCTCAGTGTTGATATTTGTTAAAACACCAATAGTGGAGATATTGCTAATAAAAAAAATTGAAAATGAAATATTTCGCTAGTTCTTCACTTAATGCTTTTATCCAAATTAATTCATAAAACGAGTTGAATTGGAAATGAATTTCCATGAACAAATATTTGGGAGAGAACCTGATTGGTTTAATGAATCTTAAGTTCATGCCACTCCATCGTTAGCTCACGACAATAGGACACACTTGATATTCATGTTACTAGAATACTTTCGATCTTCATATGTGAACTCACCACTAAAAAGATTTTTATAGAAGAATTTTCATGCTTTAATTTATTGTCAATTTCATTGTATTTGTTCAGAAGTCAATCATTTGGTCAAATTCTCGATATCAATTCTTCAGATATTGAAGGAGGTAAAATCAAAGAGATATTCTCCAATACAAATAAACTTGACACAACATTTTAATTAAAATCTTAAGGTTTACAAATTTTTCTCATATTGTTCAACTTACACGTTATTACCTAATATATGAGATTTTATCTTCACACTTAAACTTTAACATATAAAATATCAAAGAAATAAATAAAAAATATAAGATATATTAAGAAATTAATTATAAATAATTTCAATATAATGAAAAGTTTAACCACTTTTCTTAATATATGTGTTAAAATTAAATAACATAAAAATAAATAAAAGAAACAATAAATAAATAGTGTAAAGAGTGAAATGTAGGTATACAACTTTGGAGCCGTTTTCATCCTTAAAATAAATTGCAAAGAATTTCTGAATCTGATTTTGGGTTTTTAAAGGTGGTCAAAGGTTTTTGCAGGTCTAAGTTCTAACTTCTAACGGTTCGCTTCATCCAGTTGCAGATTCAAGTCCCAAATTCAGTGTGAGCAAATTATTTTAAAAGATAAAAATTATTAATAATTATTATATAAAGACATAAATATTGAATTTATGTGTATCGAGTTAAAAAATGTCCAATTGATGAATAAAGCTTAAAATATAGAGTGAGCTGAAAACGAATTAAACGTAAGAAAACACTAGTAAATAAAAAACAAAATTTGACACCAGTTACAAAATCGAAAGCAACAAGTTCAAATTATAAAATTGAGGATGAAAAAAATAATAACAATAAAGCCCTGTTTAAAAGAGTTTATCAACTACTTATCTGTACTTATATTTTACTATAAGTACTTATTAGAGTATTTGAAACAGCTTACAAAAATATATTATGAATTCTTGTAAGATGTTTCGTGCTTATTTTAATATAAGCTGTCTAACTTAGCTTATGCGGAGCGACACTCGTAACGTCCAAACTTCAAATCCCATCCACAGACAATACGGCGTATCAGTGTTTTATAATGATTTGTTGATACGTTGAATTTCTAATTGACATGAAGAAAGAGAGGTCTTGAATTTAGACATGAGTCATGATCGCCATAAAAGGTTTCTCTGACCCAAATTAATGAATTTGAGTAAAATGCATAGCATAATATATTGCTCTTGATTTAAAGAAGTAAAAAAAAACGATGACCCATTATGTGCATATTTAATAGAATAGGAATAGATTTCCCAACAGTAATGTACACCCAAAAAAAAAAATGGTATGAATGCAAACTGCATAGCTTTAAGTAATTCCTTTGTTTGATTATTAATGCACTTCTATATTATCAGGAACTACAATTTATTTATAATATAAATATTTATATTTATGTTTTGCATTGTGCTAGAATAGCTCCTAAAATCTCTTCAATACAAGTATAAGAAAAAGAAAATAGTAGTGAAGAGTAATCCAAGGCTGAATGTAAAAATAGGTAAATGGTGTCCAAGAAACTTGATTCCTCCAACCATATCAATCGTGCATTGTCAAAGGTCATTAACAATGGGAATCAAACACAACTCGCTTTTCCTTCCAACTGTCAATCCGAAGTTTTCAACCATATTCATATGCTCAGGTTTCATCTCATTTGGGAGTTCCCAATCGAAGTGATAGAGTAATAGAGCGAGTGGAAGCATAATGTTGGCTAAACCAAGTACCATTCCTGGGCACATTCTCCTTCCTGCTCCAAAAGGAAGATACTCAAAGTTATTTCCTTTGAAATCGATAGAGCTACCATCGAACCTCTCTGGGACAAACCTCTCGGCATCAGTCCAATAGTGAGGATCTCTTGCAATTGCCCACGCATTTACCATGACTTTAGTCTTGACAGGTATTTCATACCCATCAATGATGGTTCGCTTAGAGCATTCTCTAGGGAGCAATAAAGGAGAAGGAGTGTGTAACCTTAATGTCTCTTTGATCACCAACTTTAAGTATATAAGTTCCTCTACATCTTTTTCATGGATTATTTTCAATTTCCTAAATGTTTGTCTTACTTCAGCCTGTGCTTTCTCCCTCACTCTTGGGTTTTTCATCATTTCTGCCATAGCCCATTCAAGTGTTGATGCTGAAGTATCCGTTCCCGCAGTAAATACGTCCTAGTCAAACAATTTTCAAATAGGTTCAATGGTAAAATGAAGATATCATAAATTATTGGAGAAAAAGGGGGGACATAAATAAAAATAAATGAATCTGTTGGGGAGCCATAACAATATGTTTTCTATTGTTTAGAATTGGTTAAACAAGGTTGTTTAACTTTAAACAATTCTTGCAAGTAACTGCGTTTGAGATGACCTCAAGGAGTGCCAAAAAGATGTCATGCAAACAATTTTCTCCATAATTTTGTAACATAGGAGGAGAATAGGAGAGTAATATAATGTGTTATTGTTTTGCTTACCAATATTATAGCTTTGATGTTTGTGGTCGTAATTTTGATCTCGAGATTGTCACTTTGTTGGATTCTCAAAAGAACATCAACAAGATCCTCCTCCTCTAGGTCAACCCTGCTTTCTCGTAGTGCCCTTTCGCGCTTTTCTTGATGCTCTTTCAGAATGTTATCCACAATCTTGTCAACCTGCTCTTGCATCTTCTCCAATTTGGCCTTCCTTCCATTTATGAGGTGAAGTTTCATCGAAGGAAACAAATCGTCAAGTTCAAATCCTGCCCCCACTACTACCAATTCTTTAACCAAAGACACGAACTCTTCTTGGTCCTTACATTTGTTACCAAATGCTACCCTGGAAATAAAAGAACTTACCAAGGAGTAAATTTTACTAGTGAGATTGATTGGTGAACCTTCTGATGTTCGAATTGATTCTATAAATTTGGCTGTCTCGTCTTCTCTAATATGACAGAAAGACTGAACTCTCTTGGCACTTAGTAGCTCCGAGACACATATTTTCTTCATTTGTCTCCAGTAATCGCCATATGGACCAAAAGCAATATCACTTTGACCATAGGTCAAAATTTGAGCAGGAAGAAATTGTGGCCTCTGCACAAAAGCAAGATCATGGGTTTTCATTATCTCCTTGGCCATGTTGGGGGAGGATACAACCACTGAAGAAATTTCACCAAGTTGGAGATGCATGAGAGGTCCATATTTAAGGGCAAGGTCTCGGAGAGAACGATGTGGAAGTGAACCAGCCATTGCTAGTTGATGCAGGTTCCCTATCAGAGGTAGCTTCTTCGGTCCCGGGGGTAGTTTGTGAGAAAGGGTGGTTTTTGGATTGTAATAATACTTTGCAAGCCGATGCAATACCCAAAAGAAAAACAAGGTAACAAACATGAAGTACGCTTGAGCTACCATGGTATTATTGGAGCACTCAACTCTGGTGTTTGTAATAGTTATTGCTGATTCCTGGTTCTTATTTATATAAAATAATATTCAATCTATGAGGAAGATGATCTATTTATCCTTTGTTTTCGCCCTAAAGATCTATGCGTCCGATGAATTCTAGCTAGTACATTTGATTTCGTTTTTTGGATGACAAAATTCAACTTATGAGGCATATTTTAAGATCTTAAATTATAGGCTTATTACAGCATAGACAAAGTCACAGTAGAAATATTTTAATATTGTGGCTGATTTTGAACTTACGCAGGGCCGGCACTGAGCATCGTTTAGGAGTGAACCCTGGAAGGAAGAGATCAAAAGCTTAGTTAAGCAGAAATATATATATATATATATATATATATATATATATATATATATATATGGAGACGGGAAAAGAACTGGCAATGATCAGGATTTACGACAGCATATAACGCAAAAGTGAAAATACTAGTAAAACAAATAAAAGGGACACAGTAAATAAACAAAAGAATAGACAAAGTAAAACATAAGGGATTTTTTTTTGTTTAAAAAAACATAAGAGAATACCAAAACCAAAGGAAGATCGGTGAATAACACTAAAACCAGTTGACAGTCACTCGAGCTTCGTCGTGTTCTGCACCTCGAGCCTTCTGGTCCAGCTAATGAACAGTGTGGCACAAATGGGTCTGCCAAAATGAGTGAGGTTGTTTAAGTTGTGGCGATTGAAGTGTTGATGATTTGTTTTTGTCTTTGTTCAAAGTGGCTCAAAAGTCAAGAGAGTCATGGCTTTGGTATTTTTTTTTGTTGACTGAGTAGAAATATTAATGGTTCATAATAAGATGCGTGGCTCATAATAAGAGTGAGCCTTTGACAGTGAGTGAGAACTACTTACGTTCTAGTAATATTATGCAGCGCGCTCATCACTTGGAGTGCCATTCCTTGCTTTGACTTTAATTGGGAGCAGTTTGATATCAAAGGCTTTACAATCTTCACAATTTTTTTTTAGTATTCAACTTTCTGCTAATTTCATCTTGTATCTTTTGTAGTGGGAAGGTCTTTTGTAGGTTCAAATTTGTGGTTTATCTTTTGACATATAATCATGGAGCTTTTAGGCTTTTAGCTGTTATTTTTATGAGGGCTGTGTTTTTTTTCGGGTTATTTATAACAATATAGAGAGAGAGAGAGAGAGGTATGATAGGTGATATTTGAACATTTTATTATTTTTTTATAAAGTAACAATCCATTATTTTTGAACCCATTATTATATAATATCTTTTATTTTTTTTATTTCTCCTTTTTTATTACATCATATCATCTATTATATTTTTTTTTATTAATGGTTGTTATTTAATATATAATTGCTATTTTGTTGTAAATCTTGTTTTTATATAATGAAATAGTAATATAATTAAACAGAAATCAAGATAAAGATGCAAGTACATATTGGTGGGAAGTAAATAAGACAAATAATAATGTAAGGGGAAGAACTTATAACAAATTTTATATAATCAATATGGATTAGATGAGATATATGTTAATCATCATTTCCTTGTCTTTGTCTCTGTCTCTTTTAAAACAAAATGTCAAACTCAAAACTAAAAATCATCCTAAACAAACCTCAGTTTGTCAGTGAAAACGAGCAATCAACTTTTTGTTGATGTCAAATGTGACGGGTCCTGATGCTGAAATGATATTTGTAATTTAACATCTTATTGATTTTCCTTAAATAAAAAGACAATTACTTGACCAATAAGATAATTTTTTGATAATTTTAAATTAGCGCTTGAAAGTAAGTGAATAACTATTAAAAGTAATTTTTAAACTCTTCAAATGATATTATTTACCTGAATCACATCAACAGTAAATTTTACCATAGTGTCACGCGTTCTATTTCGCTTGTCAGTTCAGCGAAATATGTGATGGACACATGACAGATAGGGAGTATTTCGTCGGGGAGCTCAGCAAATTAGGTAAACACGTGACAGACAAGGAGTAATTCGTTCGAGAGCCTAGCGAATTAGGTGGACACGTGGCAGACAGAAAGTATTTCGCTGGGGAGCCCAGCAAATTACGTGACAATGGAAAAAAAACCTCAAAAATTCAAACGGTCATAACTTTTGATATAAATGTCCGATGGAAACGTATGATATGTCAAAATGTTCGAAATTTAGAGGGGAAGCCCTAGGCAAATCCCCAATTTGGTCCACTATTTTTTTTTCCAAAAAATGTTCCTAAGTACCTCAAAATTAAGATTTAAGAGTACGATATATCTTTCAAATGGTCTAACTTTTTATGAAAATGTCCGATGAAGGCGTACGATATGTCAAAACGCTCGAAATTATAAGAAGTAATTAAAAAATAAAAATTAGCATTGAATTAACTAATTAAATAATTAAAAAATAGAAAAACAATTGAATTTTTGGTGATTGAATCTTAAATCTTAATTTTGAGGCACTTAGAGGCGTTTTTTTGGAAAAAAAATAGTGGACCAAATCCCCTTTTGCCAAGGGCTTCCCCTCTGAATTTCGAACGTTTTGATATATTATACACCTCCATCGGACATTTCTATCAAAAGTTATGACCGTTTGAAGTTTTGAGTTTTTTTTTCCATTGTCACGTAATTCGTAACATCCTAACTAATTTATTTAATTAATTAATTATTTATTTGCTTATTTTAAATTTTATTATTTTATCCTTTTGTCTTTTAAGGGAAAAAAAATATAAATTGAGGTAAGAACAAGAAAACTAAAATTTTACAAGAAACGTGTATTAGTAAAAATTCTTCGTCATAAAATTTACAAAATATGAAGGACTGATACATTAGTCCATGTCTCTGATATAAACATACAAGTACAAATCTCTTTTCCAAAATCCAGCCTAGTACATAGCTTCTTCAATATATCGACGCTACTCCATAGCCTTAAGAAATCTACCCTTCATTTCCATCTAAAAAAACATAAAATAAATCTAATGAGAAATAAATTTCTCATTAGGCAAATCTAAACCACCAAACACGTTAGAAGGTTAGTAAATAAGGCAAATATAATATATCAAACACATTAGAAAGGTTAGTAAATAAAACAAATTTAATTCATCACACACTTTAGCATATTAGTAAATAAATCAATATATCTGAATGAATGCATGAATGTATGAATGCATGGAAATGAATGCAATGGTCATAGGTGCACATGGTCTCTACACATCGTACTGTATGTAGCTACATCTCGTACTGGATGTAGACGCTGCGATCGTCTTACGCAAACATGCATGAATTTCCATGTATTAGCACCTGATCTCTTGAAGTAGCATAGGCCCGGTTTCCCACATTTGAAACTCGGGTCATTCTCATAAAATCATAGGCCTGATATTGAAACACGAATCAATTTCATCCATATCACAAAAGTTCAAATATAAGGAAGATATTACTCTTCTTACAAAGAGCAAGGTAGTTAACAAAATGGTACCAACTAAAATAAATTTATCTAATATTTACAGAATGCCGACTTCAGTGGTATAATATTTGTAGCAAATACTGGGTTAGCTAAGTAATTTATAATACGCATTATTTCCATAATAAGTATAACCTATTAGGTTACTTGCAGTTTAATTAAGATTTATATATATATATATATAAATATATATTCATAAGTACATATATGAAACCGGAATGAGCTGTAATTGGTGCTATATTTATATATAACTATATATATATGAGGGTATTTGACAAGTGAGCGCATCCGGTGGTGCAAAGTGCATAAATGGTTGAAAGAGTGAGTGAATCTGGTAGTGCCGAGATGGATATTCGGCCAGGATGTGCATATGCCATTGTTAGTTTCCGTTCGTGCCAGGATGTGTATGCTAAGTTGGTTCCATGTCGGTTTCTTCCTTGCTACGGCATGTACGGGTAGACACGACCGGGTTGTGTTCCCACCATGCCAGGTTTGCATGGTCATTGATGCATGGTTCGTAAGGTTGCTAGGGACTACAAGAGTATTGGGTAAGGAGGTGTCGGGCATGCATGCATGTTGGCTGAGATAAGGTTGCATGCCGGTTTCATTATGCATGAGTGGCCGGGCATGGGTGGCCGAGTACCGGGTTTCATGGTGCATAGGTGGCCGAGTTCATGGGTAAGAATGGCCGAGTTCGTTGAGTCATGATGGTCGGGTATCACTGAGTCATGGTCGGGTTTCATAGATGACCAAGCTTCATGAGCATAGATGGCCGAGCTGAATGGCCGAGCTTCATGAGCATGGGTGGCCGAGCTGGGTGGCCGAGCTTCATGAGTTGGATGGCCGAGTTGGGTATCTGATGAGTAAGGGTAACTAATCCTGCATGGTTACTATGAGCATAACTGGGCCTGCATAAGAGCGGCGATAGGGTAGGTGGTATGCTTCTTTCTTGCCGAGATACCTCGGAGTTGACCGGAATTGCATGGTTATGATATTATTCGAAAGACCACTGGATAAAGATACCGAGGTAAAAACTGACCGAGTTGTATGGGGTCGGCTGGGTTGCATTCTCGGTTTATATTGTTACAAGCATATATGCATGGTCCTACATGTAACCGAAACAGCAGGTACTAAGGGGAATGTCGAGTGGGTTATGGCCGTGTAGACATGAATGATGCCGAGTTCCATGGTGGGTGCCGGACGGGTTGTTAGAACTTCCGAACTAGGACGGGTGCCGAAATGGGAGGTGGCCGAGTTGTATACATAAGCAAGAAACATGAAGTTGGCATTAGGCATGGCAACGGGGCGGGTCGGGGGCGATTTTTACTTATACCACCCCCGCCCCCGCCCCTCAAAACCACCCCCGCCCCCGCCTCCGAAAATCAGCGGGGCTAAAAAAAATGCCCCCACCACCGCCCCCGGCTCGCCCCCGAACACTTAAAAATTACTATTAAAAAAATAATTTTAAACAACAATCATAACATAAAATTTGATCGTGCTAAGTCTCAAATGTATGTAATTACAATAAAATTTCAACATTAGATGTTTATTGCTGGAAAATAAAATTAGTTATACTCCTAATTCTTGAATAAAATTAAGCTTTTATCCCAAGGTATTCCACATGTATAAAAGTATTTTTGTAAATAATTAAACATAGCATGGCGGGGGAGGGGGCGGAGGCGGGGCGGATATCAGCATTACCAAAACCGCCCCCACCCCCGAATTCAACAGGCGGAAAAAAATCGAACCCAAACCCAAAACCGGTCAACTCGATTTTTCCCTGTTGATATCGGGGTGAGTTCAGATGGATGCCCATAGGTGCGAGTCAAGTTGCCAGTGCATGTGGCTGAGCAAGACACGTGAGGTTGGCAGGTGCTGAGTTGCAAAAGTGTAAAAGTGAGTGTATGATAAGTGAGGGAAGTTCACGAGGTGCCGAGGTAGTTAGAAATATTAACTGGAGTTTATATCAGAGTTGCCGAGGTAGTAGAAGTGACGGGATAAGCTTATAGAGCTGGCCGGAAAATATGTTTACTATAGCAGTTAGTTAGTCCTAGTCGGTCATGAAGTGTCGGGAACGAAATGATTATATATTGTAGCTGGAGTAATCATAAGCTAGTGTGATATATAGGTAAATTTCACCGGAATAATATATATATGTAGGATGAACCGACAAGAGTGAAAAATATTACAGGTTTTTAAAATGATGATAGCTGGGTTGTTGCTATTCCGAGGAAACGAAACGGGAATAGTGTTACTTGCTTTATTTAGTTATTATAAAAATATGCGTATTACTTACAGCTTATTGTTATATTTACAATTCATTGCCCAGTACTACTATTCACCACTTTTATTTTGAATGTAAATATTAAAATGCTTATTATAGTATTAAATGATTTAAACTTAATAATTTAGACTTTGCTTAAATCTCCGTAACATACATAAAGTACATAATTTTCTATTTTAAGTAAAAACTAATTCTGGTCACTTAAGCACCGAAAATAATCTTAAACAATTTCTAAGTTAAAGATTGAAGCCTATGCCTATCTAGAAAAATTTTGATGAATTAAGTAGGAACTCTCTGGAATAGTTTAAGATAGAAAAAATTTTACTTAAGAGAAAATGGTAGAGAAGGTTTAGGAAAAGAGGGGACTGATAGTATTGTAAGTTTTTTTGATTTGCAGGGGTATTTATACTCATTTATTTGGTTGAATTATAACCGGTAAGATTTAGTTTAGTTACTATGTAACTAATTTTTGGAGGATTTTTATCAAAGTTAATCATTACATTTTTCACTTCATTAATGCATAGCTTTACATGGAAGCTGACTGGATAAAATTTGTTTTTCCTGATGACACTTGGTCCTTCAAAAAGATTTTTCTTAAAGATTTGATCATCAACTCAGGCATTATCCTTTACTAGAATTTTACGTAACACCTATTTATTTAAAATAAAACTTTTTCCTTATTCTTTGTAAATCTTATTATAATTTAATCATAAGCAAAAATTATATTTATGAGGATATTACATAATTCGCTGGGATCCCCAGCGAAATACTCTCTATCTGCCACGTGTCCACCTAATTCGCTGGCTGCCCAACGAATTATTCCCTGTCTGCCACATGTCCACCACGTATTTCGCTGGACTGACAAGCGAAATAAGATGCGTGACACTTTGGTAAAATTTACTGTTGGCATGACATTCAGGTAAATAATATTTTTTTTTGGGTAGTACGGTCAAGGTCTCCTCTTCAAATCGTGTTCACTCAGTCGAGTCATCATTTCTCCAATAATGCAACTTTTTTTAATCGACGGGTTAATCTAACCTCTTTTATATATATATATATATATATATATATATATATATATATATATATATATTATTTTACGCCTTCTTCCTCTGCTAAGCCTTCTCCCTAGTTGTTGTTGCACCTTCATTCTTGCTGCTGTTGCAAGGCGCGACGACAAGTTGGCGATGGTGATAACGTCATTTTACCGTTTTGTAGCCTTTTTTTTCCTATCAAAACCCGATCTAGGTCTCAAAAATCGGTCGGATTTTTGAGTATTCTAAAAATTGTCTGATTTGCTCCGGGCCAAACTGAGCCACATGCATGGCCCCGATTCATTTACCAACCCGGTTCGGATGAAGTCACGGTTCCTGATCCAATCGACATGTTTGGATTGGTTTTCACAACTATACTTGCACCATATTTGCTCGTACTAATGTGGATTGGTGGTGTCAATGTGTCCATGTTGTCTGTGCTCTTGTGACCTGCTCCAATCTAGTTTTGTGTGTGTGTCAATCTACTCCATGTGATACGTTCATCAAACTAATACATGCATAATCAATTATGTTTGAGCATAATTAATTTAGTATACTTACATGATTAATAATGTTATTAGGCTATGGGTGTTGTACGCGGCGTCATGCGTCTTTATTTTTTAGGTAACTGCCTTACAATAAAAACGCAGGCCAGGCCCAAATAAAGAAAGACTCCTTAGAGTAAACAAAACACAAACAACAAACATGGGCTACTACTATTTACCTCTCTATTATTTCCAAGTACACCCCCATACCCCCCCCCCCCCCCCCCCCCCCCCCCCCCCCCCCCCCCCCCCCCCCCCCCCCCCCTCTTTCTCCCGCTCCCCTTCTCTTCAACCTCTTAGTTATCCATTATACCATTTTTCTTAAAGAAGCACACCAATTTTACTTTTTGAAAATGTCTTTCTGAAATTAGATATACCTATTTCAAAAATGTATATTTGGAATTATGATTCATAATTCTAGAAATATACTTTTAGAATAGGTATAATTTTTTTAATTAAATATCACTTAAGAATTAAGATGGTTGATGAGAAATAAAAAAAAATGATAAACATTTATCTTATATCCATATTTATTATTCTTATTATCATTAGTATTCTTTAAATCATATCTAAAATCTTATTTACACATTATTTTTATTATTCTTTACTAATTTTAAACTAACTTCACCATATACTCATTATATGATACTGTGTTTTCATTATTATTTATATAATATTTTGTATTTTCCTTCATGTGAAACTGTGTTTTCCTTCAATTATTTTTTTTATATTTTTAAAAGAGAAAAAATATTTTAAGACAATTTTAATGAAAATCGATATAGAATCCGAGATTCTAAGTCGATTCAAAAACTGTTGTGGAAAGTGTTATCTTTTCAAGACAATGGCTTCAAAGACGGTTCAACTCCGTCGTGGAAAGGGTATTATAACAGTTGTGGAAAGTCTTTTTTGTAATAGCGGTGTTTGATGATGATAATTTGCAAGAAGAAGAAGAATCATATTTTCATTAAAAAGTGTTTTTTGAGAGAGAGAAGTTAAAATTATTCGATAGGAACCGATAACAACAGGGCAATAGCAACTCCTTAAACTTGAATACAAGCTTTACAACTTTTCCTTTTGTTTATTTTGTTTATTGCTGGCTTGGATTCTTTTGTTGGTCGGGACTCTTTATTTTTACGTTATTTTTATTCAGGATCTAATGGGTATTATTGTATGCTTGCATTATCATGAACTGGGTTTTGAGTTAAAGTTCGGGAGTGGTTTTGTTTTTTGTTTTGTTGTGCATACATGGTCTCATGCCCCGTTACATAATTTGTTTTTTTTTTTGGAGTGACTTATATAATTTTGCTCGAAGCCCGTTTCCATAAGACCATAACATAATTGATTATGCTCAATAGCGGTGTTTGTAATTGCAGCTGTACATGGACTTATTTTTTTTAAAAAAAATATTTTATAAATTATATACAACAAATCTTTTTAATTTACTTCAATTATTAAAAAATTACATTTTTGTTATTATATAGTGAAAATGATTATACATCTAAATTTTATATTAACTGTGTATGATATAAATGTTTATACAAATTTAAATGAGTTTACTATTTCAATATTATATAAATATTAAAACTATAGACTATATATCACTATTAATATATTAAATAACACAAATTAGCTTTATATTAAATGGAAAATTATTTAAATTAATTATAAAATAGCTTTATTTCCTTTCTAGTATGTTAAAAGAAAAATGTGTATAAGAAAAGAATATTAGAAACAAAGTGTAGAAATGTATTATACAACGAATAGTAAAAACTTGACACCTGTAAAAAAAATCATGGTAATGATAGTCAAATATTATAGATTATAGATTCAGTAACAAGCAAAAAATTACATCAAACAAGACTCCCCAAAGTCTAAAGATATCTCAATAGATACTACAAATATTATCACTGTGTGGCTTTTCTTTTTTAGTTTCTTTGTGCCTTGGGTTCCTTTATTCTCTGTAACTTTTTTATTCTGACTATAATTGGTATTCTTATTGAATCTCCTTTTGCCTATAAAAAGAATACATGTATCATGAAGCTTCATAAATAGTGGGAATCAAAAACAACTTGTTTTTCCTTGCAACTGTCATTCCAAAGTGTTCATCCATATCCAAATCCTCAGGTTTCATCTTATTTGGGAGTTCCCAATTAAAGTGATAGAGTAATAAAGCCAATGGAAGCGTAATGCTAGCCAAACCAAATGTCATGCCTGGACACATTCTCCTTCCTGCCCCAAAAGGTATATACTCAAAGCTATTCCCTTTGAAATCGATAGAACTGCCATCAAATCTCTCTGGTATAAACCTCTCAGCATCACTCCAATATTGAGGATCTCTTCCAATTGCCCATGTGTTTATCATGACTTTAGTCTTTATTGGTATATCGTATCCATCAATGTTGGTTGATTTGATGCACTCTCTAGGGATCAACTGAGAAGGAGGGTGTAACCTCAACGTTTCTTTGATCACTGACTTTAGGTAACTAAGTTCTTCTAGATCAGTTTCACGTATTATTTCCTTTCCTTTGAATGTTTGTCTTAATTCAGCTTGTGCCTTCTCCCTCACTCTTGGATTCTTCATCATTTCTGACATTGCCCACTCCAATGTTGATGCCGAGGTATCAGTTCCAGCAGCAAATATGTTCTGGATAAACAAAATAAATATTTTCACAAGAAAAAATATGATGATTAGTTAACCGTTGTTGCTTGCATGTGACTTGTGAGCATATTGAGGTGTTTTCTTCTTCCCCAGAAAAACATGTCCGTTGAGTAAATAGTTATACCTTTCATTTTTGTGGTAAAATTAAAAAAAAAAAAAATATATATATATATATAAGGTATTTGATAAATGATCAAATTTGATATGAATTTCTAATAAAAAAAATTATTTGTTTTTAATTCTTAATATATTAAAATTTCTGTTTTGAATTCCCATCTAAGTGATCACGTGTTAAAAATGAATTGAGTTTTGTGGCATAATATTCACTAACCCAAATCACAGCTTTGATATTCTCCATAGTCATTGGAACCTCGAGACTGCCACTTTCTTTGAGTCTCAAAAGAACATCAACTAGATCTTCTTGCTCTGCTTCATTGCTGCCTTCTTTTCCTCTTGTTCGTTTTTCCATATGCTTTCTGAGAATGTCTTCTAAGATTTTGTCTGCCCGCTGGTGAACATGCTGCACTTTGGCTTTCTGTCGGGTCAGTAAATGCAATGGTTTCAATGAAGGAAACATGTCATCCAGTTCAAATCCTCCTGTCATTGTTATAGCTTTTCTGACCAAAGACATGAATTCATCTTGGTCATCATTTTCTTTTCCAAACGCTGCCCTAGAAACAGTGGTGCCCAACAAAGAGAAAAGTTTGCCACTAAGATCGATTGGTGAGCCTGCAGATGAGTGAATTGATTGTATGAGTTTTCTGTTCTCATCTTGTCTGATATGAGAGAAAGATTGGACCCTCTTGGCACTTAGAAGCTCTAAGGTACATATTTTCCTGATTTGCCTCCAATAATCACCGTATGGAGCAAAAGCAATATCTGTTGCTCCATAGACCATAAATTGAGGAGCCAGAAGTTGGGGCCTCTGCACAAAATGAACATCATGGGTTTTCATCATCTCCATGGCCATCTTGGGGGAGGACACAACCAGGGTTGAAATTTCACCAAGTTGGAGGTGCATGAGAGGCCCATATTTGCGGACAAGTTTTTGGAGAGCTTGATCAGGAAGTGAAGCTGCTAATGCTAGCTGATGGAGATTACCAATGATAGGTAACCTCCATGGGCTAGGGGGCAATTTGTAACTCGATTTTTGCTTGTAAGATTTAACTAGCCAATGTAAAAGCAAGAACACAAAGAAGGTAAGGACAATGGACAGGGGAGAATATTCCATTGCTTTAATTAGGGAAATAGACTCAACTGGTCTCACGAGTTCATTGTTTGCTGAGAATCCTCAGGGGCTCTTATAGAAATTTTAATCCTGATGAGAACAAACGGTCATTTATTATTTTATTATTGCTCTTGTTTTAAAGGTGAGTGGATCACTATTTTAGTCCCAAAAATAATAATAGTGTGTGGAATTGGTTCATGATATAAATATATATATATATATATATATATATATATATATACGTGAACCAATTTGATTGCAATCCTTATCTTCTAGGCGTTCAATCTTTCTTTTGAGTACCTTTGCTTCTCTCGAGAATTCGGTAGACAATTTATTATATTTCCTTTGATTTTTATTTTTTATAAACAAAACTGAATAATATTGGTGAGTCCAATTTGACACAAGCTGTACAAACTGGAATAGATGGGCAAAATACATATATACAATTCCAAGCAATTAGAAAATAATTCCTAAACAATGCCCTACAAACACAACCTGGCCATCTTTCAATTTCCCCAATTCACTCTCAGCTATTGTGCACATGAGACAAAGTAAGCCCTATTGACAGTAATTGTTGCAAAATCGACAACAGTTAACAGCGAATTTCCACAACTCCTGCCCTTGCTTGTATCATTCAATTCTTTCTCCCAACTTGCACAGCTCCTGAAATATCTTGGTGCCATACACCTACTACTAGATATTCAAAGTTCTTCTTAGAACATCTGTTTTTATGATAAATTTTATTTTAGATTTTTGGATATTTTTTTAGGTTTCATGGTGTCACATAGGATGCAATAACCTTTTTCTTCTTCTGCTCTAGTGGTAAATCCCACTTTGAATTCTTGAGACACTTTTTCACTTTTTGTAGACCATATAATGGACACTTATTAAATATATTTTATCAATTAGTTAAAGAGAGAAATATTAAAATGCCAATTCTTTTTAAAATGACAATTATTGAGAGTTCTTTCCCTATAACTCAACTTTAATGCTAGAGAACTTAATAACATATCTAGTGGTGGATCCAATAAAGAGACATTCTTGAATTCAAGAAATCCATTTAAAATGTTCTTAAGCACAAACTTAAATTTAAATCTTATAGTTATGATTGAAAGAAAAAAACTTACTAAAAGGCCAAATTCTCTAAAAAGTTATGAGTGCGAAGCTGATAGTATTACACATTAATATTACAGTGACAAAAAAAAATATAATACCTAATTATAACTTTTAATCTTTTATAGATTAAAATTTGATAACTAATTAGCTGTATTAAAGTTCTATATAAATATAACACATTATTGTAATTATGGGTACAAAACTGTTTTTTTTTTTATTTGGGTTTTCTTATCACATTATCTTAATTATATATTTTTTATCTCTCATTATTAAGGGTTAAATAACATTTTCGGTGTTTAAGTATATTTTTCTAAATCCGAAATACCAACGTCTTAGGTTTGCTTCATCTCAAAAACAAAGAATTTAATTGCTTTGAAATTCGATCAAAACAATATCGATTTAATTATCCATCGCTATCTCGACTCGTGTTCATGGCAACAGCTTTCTAATGATGCTTAATTGCTTAAGTAGACTTGTCAAAACGGGCCAACCCGGCCCACCCGAGTTGGCCCACCAGGGGTTGACAACAAAGTGAGTCGGGCCGGGTTGACTCACTTTAATGGTGGGTCAGTTTTCTCCTAACCCGGTTTAACCCACACGGATTGATGGGTTATACGGATTGGCCCACGAGCTGGCTGGTGAGCTAACTCGTGAGTTGGCTCACTTTAAATTTTTAAAAAAACTTAAAAAATCACAACATAAGCGCAGAATAAGCAGAGCAATTAAAAATAAGCCTACTATAATTTGAAAAATGAAACGGAAATACAACACAACCAAAACCAGTGTTTACGCAAGCACGATGACAAAAGCAGAGCAATTCAAATGGATGTTTCAGCAAAATGAGCACCAGACTATTAACTAAACATCTAGCCAAACATTTAGTTGAAAGCATACAACACAACACAAATACACAAGCACGGAGCGGAGAAGAGAACCACAACGGAATGACCTACGTTCGAAGGCGACGACAACGAAATGGCTTGCGTTCAACGGCGACAGCAACAAAGATGGCCCCAACCTGTGTCTACGTCGGCGACGGAGATGAGCCGTGAGGGTGAGCAGTGAGCGACGTGGAGTTTGAGCAGTGAGCGGACTTGCCGTCATGAGCAGTGAGCGAACTACCCGTGACCGTGAGTGGTGGTGAGCAACTGAGCACCGTCGTGTGGTCTTGCCGACTTGCCGTCTTGTTTAGTTGTTCTTGAATCTTGGAGGAGTTGGAGACTTGGAGCTCAGATTTAGGTTTTTGCAATTTTGCTTTTTCCCCTTTTGGCTTTTGTGTTGGCTACTAGTACTGGCTGTGGCTGGTGATGAAATGAAAGGCTCGTGGCCTCATGCATGTGCTAAGTGCTTTTTCCCCTTTTGGCTTTTGTTTTCCACTTTTCCTTAGTTTTTTTTAAGGGAACCCGTGGGCCAACCTAGCTCACCCGGGTTCAACCCGGGTGGGTTATGGGTTAAGTGGGCCGGGTTATTTTGACCCAAGATCAAAGTGAGTCAACTTTTAGCTAACCTAACCCACCAATTTTGGCGAGCTAAAACGGGCCTGCTCGCGGGTTGAACCCGTTTTGACAGGTCTATACTTAACCAAGGCATTGTGGAAATATAAACCAGTCGATATTCAACTCTTAAGGAATATGTTTGGATAAACTTTTTTAGAAGTATTTCTAATAGAATAAAATAAGAAAAAAAATAAAATGATTTTTTTCAAAAATAAAATTAAACTTTTTATTAACTAATTTTTAAAAGTTCACCAATATAATTTTTTTAAAAATAAGATAACATTTACAAATAAATTAATAAAAAATTTATTTTAATTTATAGAGAATTTTTTTTTAAAATATTTTTAGAAAAACTTAAATACGAACAAATTTTAATACTAATATTATATGTCATGGTCGACCAAGACTGACTATTGCCCCAACCTTATATTTCTTTCTTAGGCGGCTTAATTATTCAATCCTATATTCAATCCCATCTGACATGACACCATATTTCTACGAGTCAACAATGATATATTGCCGGGGCAGAGTTGGAATCTTTGTGAGGTACACGAGTTATAGTGTAATGGAGGGAATCTAAATCCTAAAAAAGATTAGCAATTTAAATTGAACACGAAACTTGGGCTGAGTGTGAAAGTATTTTTTTTTTCACCACCAAGAATAACTTTAGTCGATTGTTGGACATTATTTCTTTTCAAGACGTGAAGGTTACTAATGTTTTATCTCTCTCATATATATATATATATATATATATATATATATATGTGTGTGTGTATGGAGACGGCTAAAGAACTGGCAATGATCAGGATTTATGACAGCATATAAAGCAAAAGTCCAAATACTTGTAAAACAAATAAAAGGTACACGGTAAATAAACAAAAGAATAGACAAAGTAAAACATAAGGGATTTTTTTGTTTAAAAAAATATAAGAGAACACCAACACCAAAGGAAGATCGGTGAATAACACTAAAACCAGTTGACAGTCACTCGAGCTTCGTCGTGTTCTGCACCTCGAGCCTTCTGGTCCAGATAATGGACAGTGGTGGCACAAATGAGTGAGGTTGTTTAAGCTGTGGCGATTAAAGTGTTGATGATTTGATTTTAGTCTTTGTTCAAAATGGCTCAAAAGTCGAGAGAGTCATGGCTTTGGTATTCTTTTGTTGACTGAGTAGAAATATTAATGGTTAAATGGGGGCTCAGAGGAGGAGATAAGATGCATGGTTGTTGGGAATGGTTCATACTTCGTCAAGTAGTAGGAGTATTGAGTAGATTTATGTCCAAGCCAGGAAAAGAACATTAGATGGCAGCAGAACGTGTGTTCTGGTATCTTCGTGGTACATCTGATCTTGAGATATGTTATGAAGGCGTGAAAGACTCAAGGGGATAGCCACCACTAGAGTTAGAGTGCTTTGTGGATGTTGATTAGGGAGGTGACATTAATAATAGATGATCTACTAGTGGATATGTTGTTTCTTCATTTGGTGTTGTTAGTTGGATGAGTAAGAGGCAGAACACAACTGTTAGGCTGAATACATGGTCTTGGCACATGCTGTCTAGGAAGTTATTTGGTTGCAAAGATTGTGTAGAGAGTTTGGCTTTACACAAGGAGATGTGACTGTTGGGTGTGATAGTCAAAGTGCTATATTTCTAGCTAAAACCCCAGGATTCCAAGCGAGGACCAAGCACATAGGCATCCAGTACCATGTCATCAGAGAAAAGATTGAAAACAAGGTAGTAATACTAAAGAAGGTTGACATGAAGGAGAATGGTGTTGATTTTTTGACCAAGGTAATGAGTTCAGAGAAGTTTGAATGGTGTACAATTGCATTGGGATTGAAGAAGCATGCAAAGCATTCACCAAGTGGGAGAATGTTGGATATGACTCATACTTCACCTTCAAAAGATAAGTCGCTTGCAAACGAGCGATACCTTGTACTATTATGGCCCTGTGGTTTATTATTTGTAGTTTGTGTTTGGGCTCATGAATAGTAACGGTTCTTAGGATTTCTAAGCCTATATATTTCTGTATAATCTAAGTGCATTATAATGAGTGTGTAAGGAGAATATAAAGAAATATTGGATGTAGTCCACATTGGGTGAACCAAGATAAACATTGTGTGTTATTTTTCTTCCCTTTCTCTTTCTATATTTTTTCGATTGTTGTGTGATTGTTCTGTACCAACAAGAATGACCCTTCAACAGTGAGTGAGAACTACTTACGTTCTATTAATATTATGCAGCTCATCATCACTTGGAGTGTCATTCCTTGTTTTGACTTTAATTGGGAGAAGTTTGATATCAAAGGCCTTACAATCTTCACAATTTTTTTTTAATATTCAACTTTATCTAATTTCATCTTGTATCTTTTGTAGTGGGAAGGTCTTTTGTGCATTCAAATTTGTGGTTTATATTTAACATATAATTAAGGAGCTTTTAGGCTTTCTACTGTTATTTTTATGAGGGCTGTGTTTTTTTACAGGTTATTTATAAGAATATATAGAGAGATATGATAGTTGATATTTAAATATTTCATTATTTTTTTTTATAAAAGAACAATCCATTATTTTGAACACATTATTACTTAATATTTCTCTTTTTTTATTTCACCTTTTTTATTACATCATATCATTTATCATATCTTTTTATTAATGGTTGTCAGTTGCTTAATATATAATTGCTATTTTGTTGTTAGTCTTATTCTTATATAATGAAACACTATTATAAAAATGCAATTTAGCCACCAAAAATAGCAATCGAAAACTTTCAGTCGCTATCTGCAACCAAAATAGCTACTGAAATGATTCTGTGGCCAATTGCGATCGAAGATTAGCGTGGTGGCCTAGTTGCATCAGCAATCAAAATGGCGGCCGAAACTGAGGGTCGCTGATATTTTTGGTAGCTATTTCGGTGACTAGGTGTCTAATAATACAAGTAATATAGTGACCGAATTAGCAACTGAATATGGACTTGCCGTTAGTGACCGATACGATCGACCGCTATGCTTCGATTTTAGCTACTGAAGTTGTATCAGTTGCTATTAATTGCATATCTTTAGATTAGCGACTGAATTTAATTTTTTTCTAAAAATGAGAAACTAATTTTTAATTTATTTTAAATAATAATAAATATATCATATATTTAAATACATTTTAAATTAACAAACCAATATTTTATAAATCATAATAAATATATAATATTTTTAATTATACTATGGTAATTGTTAATAAATTAAACAAACCAATATTTAAATTTTTTATTAAGATAAATAAATCATACTTATCATTAATCTTTTATTTTTTTTACAAAATAATTATTTATTTCATATAATTATGCTCGAATCAAGTCTATAAGTTTTGAACTTTTGTTAAGTATCACTATTTTTCATGATATATTATTTGTTGTAAATTTTATTAATAAAAAGTTACAATCAAAATATATAGGTATGAATGTTGATATAGAACAATTGAAAGATCTTATTTCCTTATTAAAAAAAATATAGAGAAGATGAAATTGAATCTGATATAATTTCTACTAAAGAAATTGTCACTGAAATGGATATAGAACCTAAGTTTCGTGAAAAACTTGTTATTTGTGGAAAAAATAATTTGATGAGAATATTGATAATGAAGTTGTAGAATTGCCTAAAGAATCATTTAAAATTGATTATTTCTTATATATAATAGATTAAACAATTATCGCATTAAGAAATAGATTTGAACAATTTAAAATATATAAAGATATTTTTTGTTTTCTATTTTCCGGTAAGAAATTAAAGTCTTTGGGTAGTAATAATTTAAAAAAGTAATTATCTTAACGTTCATTAAAACATAATAATCACTCAGATATTAATAGATTAGATTTATTTACATAACTAAAAATTGTAAGAGAAATTATACAAGTAGAAAATGATACAACATATTGAATACTTTTATTGCTTATAGAATAATGTTTACAATTCAAGTAAGTGTTGTTTGACGGAAAGAAATTTTTCAAAACTAAAATTAATTAACTCTTATTTAAGAGCAACAATATCTAAAAAAGATTAAATGGATTAGCTTTAATATCGATTGAAAAAAAGTTAAAGGAAATCGATTATAATAAACTAATAAATAAATTTTTATACTTAAAAGTTTGAAAAATAAAATTTCAATAAAAATAAAATATTAATTTTTGTTTAAAAATATTTATTAAACTAAAAAAAACCTCATCTTAAAATTCGCTTAAAATCTTTAAATAAGTTACACAGACCTGCTTCAAAGAATGTTAATTTTATTATTAATATAACGAAAAGTAAATTGAGTGATGCGTACTCAAATGACCATTCCCATTTCATTGCATGTATAAAAATAAAATATGATAATGGCTTAAGTACATTCAATTCACGGAATGTTTATTTTATTATTTAGTGAAAAGTAAATAGAGTGACACGTAAATGTATGATCTATCATTGCTATTGATTCTCTCTGACCAACAACACAAACTCATCTTGGTCCTCAGATTTGTTTTCAAATGCTGCCAGTAGTGCTTAACAAATTAAATTAAGAGAAAATTCTGCTAGTAAGATTCATTGGTGAGCTGCTATGTTCTAATGGAGTCTATAAATTTTCTTGTCTCATCTTCTAATAAATAAGAGAAAGATTGGACCCTCTTGGCACTTAGAAGCTCTAATACACGTACATTTTTTCCTCATTTGCCTCCAATAATCACCACCATATGGAACAAATTAAAGCAATATTTGTTGCCCCATAGGCCAAAATTTGAGAGAAGTTGTGGCATCTGCACAAAAGCAAGATCATATGGGTTTTCATTATCTCCTTGGCCACCATCTGGGGGAGGATACAATTAATCACTGCAGAAATTTCACCAAGTTGGAGGTGCATGAGAGGTTCATATTTATGAGCAAGTCCTTGGGCCTGGGGACAACGTGTCACTGGATTTTGACTTGTACTTTTTATTGCGCCAATGCTAGAGCAAGAACAAAAAGAATGTATAATAACAATGCGTAATTTTATTATTCTACCAATTAATTTAATCTTTAATATTAAGATTTATAAATTGTAAATTATCAATTAGTTTAATCTTTAAAATTGTAATGAGTAATAAAATTGGTCCCTATTTTTTTTATAAAAAAAATCTTCAACTATAAATCATCAATCAATTTAATCTTTTGTTATGAGTCAATTTAATCTAACGTCATTAAATGAGTAGAGGAACAGTAACGACGCGTTAGGATGGGAAAAACTTATTATTATTCTACCAATTTAAGGTCATTTTTATTCATGTGACGTAAGTGAAATTAGTTTCTTCAAAAAAAAAAAAAAAACTAAGTGAAACTATAGTGGGTTGTTACTTAGGTAACTAACATTTAATTCATGTCAGTCTTTTTTACAAAATTAGATGATACTAATTAATAATGAAAGAACTAAGTTAATTGATAATTTACAATTTTAGGAATCATTTTATTATATTTTTAAAATTCAGACAATAATTTTAATGACTAAATTAATTATCCACTCTTTAAAAATTTATATCCGAAGATTTGAACGAGCCCTTGGTATTACACTATTACGTAATTTTTTAAAGTCAAAACGTATACTAATTAAATTTTTCAAGATAACAATATTTATCAGAGAATAAAATTAAAATAAATATTCTTATGGTGGGAGCATTAACAATAACAGAAAGGTTGGTCATTGGTAAGGAACACAACTCCCAAACTTCAAGTATGAACTTTGATATGAAGCCGGTCATTCATATTATTGATGTATGTAAAAAAAATAATCCTTCACGTGTTGCTATGCAAAATGCTCTATATTTGCTAGCATTCAGATAGCAAAATAGCAAATAAATGCTCTAAGAATTAATAATTATCATTATCATACATATACATATATAGTTGGAGTAAATGTTGAACATAATTTTATTGTCAATGTGTTCAAATATATAAAATTAGGGGAGATAAAATATACAAATATTATATAATTATATGTAATTTATTAAAGTAAAGGAGTGTATGTGCACACCCTCACTTTAATGTAGATTCTTCTCTTGCTTTCAGAATAAGTATAACTTTTTTAATAAAATATCACTTAAGAATTAAGATGATTAATAAGAAATATAAAAAATGATAAACATTTATCTTATATCCATGTTTATTAGTCTTATTTTTATCAATAGTATTCTTTAAATCCTATCTAAAATCTTATTTACATCTTATCTTTATTATTCTTTAAATCCTAATTTTAAACTTTCTTCATCATATACTCATTATATAATATTGTTTTTTCATCATTATTATACAATATTTTGTGTTTTCCTTCATGTGGAACTGTGTTTTCCTTCAATCAATTTTTTATATATTTTTAAAAGAGAAAAAAATATTTTAAGACAACTTTTATGAAAATTGATGTAAAATTCAAGATTCTAAGTCAGTTCCAAATTGGTCTTCAAATACAGTTCAAAACCGTAGTAAAAATAGTGTTATAACCATAGTTGAAAGTCTTTTTTTAGTAGTGATGTTTGATGATGATTATGGTTGATAATTTGCACTCTGAAGAGAAAGAAGAAGAAGAAGCAACACATAGGAGGACAAAAAAAAAATAAAAAAAAATGATTTTATTGTGTAATTTTATAACAGAATCGAATTTTCATAAAAAGAGTATTTTTGAGAGAAAAAATTAAAATTATTCAATAGGAACCGATAACAACATGCCATGCCAATAGCAACTCCTTAAACTTGAATACATAAATGCGTCCCCTGCTAGTTACATAATTCGTGTTTTTTTAGTGACTTTTATAATTTTGCTCGAAGCCCGTTTTCATAGGACCATAATATAATTGATCATGCTCAATAGCGGTGTTTGTAATTGCAGCTGTACATGGACTTATCTTTTTTAAAAAAAAATAAAAATTAAATTATATACAACAAATATTATTAATTTACTTCAATTATTAAAATATTATATATTTTTATTATATAGTGAAAATGGTTAGACTCCCCAAAGTGTAAAGATATCTCAATAGACACTACAAATATTATCACTGTGTAGCTTTTCTTTTTTAGTTTCTTTGTGCCTTGATTTCCTTTATTCTCTGTAACTCTTTTATTCTGACTACATTTGTACTCTTATTGAATCTCCTTTGGCTTATAAAAAAAAATACATGTATCATGCAGCTTCATAAATAGTGGGAATCAAAAACAACTTGTTTTTCCTTGCAATTGTAATTCCAAAGTGTTCATCCATATACAAATCCGCAGGTTTCATCTTATTTGGGAGTTCCCAATTAAAGTGATAGAGTAATAAAGCCAGTGGAAGCGTAATGCTAGCCAAACCAAATGTCATGCCTGGACACATTCTCCTTCCTGCCCCAAAAGGTATATACTCAAAGCTATTCCCTTTGAAATCGATAGAACAGCCATCAAATCTCTCTGGAATAAACCTCTCAGCATCACTCCAATATTGAGGATCTCTTCCAATTGCCCATGTGTTTATCATAACTTTAGTGTTTATTGGTATATCGTATCCATCAATGTTGGTTGATTTGATGCATTCTCTAGGGATCAACTGAGAAGGAGGGTGTAACCTCAACGTTTCTTTGATCACTGACTTTAGGTAACTAAGTTCCTCTAGATCAGTTTCACGTATTATTTCCTTTCCTTTGAATGTTTGTCTTAATTCAGCTTGTGCCTTCTCCCTCACTCTTGGATTCTTCATCATTTCTGACATTGCCCACTCCAATGTTGATCCTGAGGTATCAGTTCCAGCACCAAATATGTTCTGGATAAACAAAATAAATATTTTTACATGAAAAGAAAAAATATGATGAATTAGTTAATCGTTGTTGCTTGCATGTGACTTGTGAGCATATTGAGGTGTTTTCTTCTTCCCCAGAAAAACATGTACGGTGAGTAAATAGTTCTACCCTTCATTTTTGTGGTAAAATTAAAAAAAAAATTTAAGGTATTTGATAAATGATCAAATTTTGATCTTGAGTTTCTAATAAAAAATTTCGGTGTTTTCAGTTTTTGATATAGGCATAATATTCACTAACCCATATCACAGCTTTGATATTCTCCACAGTCATTCGAACCTCGAGACTGCCACTTTCTTTGAGTCTCAAAAGAACATCAACTAGATCTTCTTGCTCTGCTTGATTGCTGCCTTCTTTTCCTCTTGTTCGTTTTTCCATATGCTTTCTGAGAATGTCTTCTAAGATTTTGTCTGCCCGCTGGTGAACATGCTCCACTTTGGCTTTATGTCGGGTCAGTAAATGCAATGGTTTCAATGAAGGAAACATGTCATCCAGTTCAAATCCTCCTGCCAATGTTATAGCTTTTCTGACCAAAGACATGAATTCATCTTGGTCATCATTTTCTTTTCCAAACGCTGCCCTAGAAATAGTGGTGCCCAACAAAGAGAAAATTTTGCCACTAAGATCGATTGGTGAGCCTGCGGATGAGTGAATTGATTGTATGAGTTTTCTGTTCTCATCTTGTCTGATATGAGAGAAAGATTGGACCCTCTTGACACTTAGAAGCTCTAAGGTACATATTTTCCTGATTTGCCTCCAATAATCACTCCGTATGGAGCAAAAAAAATATCTGTTGCTCCATAGACCATAAATTGAGGAGCCAGAAGTTGGGGCCTCTGCACAAAATGAACATCATGGGTTTTCATCATCTCCATGGCCATCTTGGGGGAGGACACAACCAGGGTTGAAATTTCACCAAGTTGGAGGTGCATGAGAGGCCCATATTTGCGGACAAGTTTTTGGAGAGCTTGATGACGTAGTGAAGCTGCTAATGCTAGCTGATGGAGATTACCAATGATAGGTAACCTCCATGGGCTAGGGGGCAATTTGTAACTCGATTTTTGCTTGTAAGATTTAACTAGCCAATGCAAAAGCAAGAACACAAAGAAGGTAATGACAATGGACACCGGAGAATATTCCATGGCTTTAATACGGGAATTAGACTTAACTGGTCTCAAGAGTTCATATTGTTTGTTGTGAATCCTCAGGGGTTCTTATAGAAATTTTAATCCTAATGAGAACAAACGATTGTTTAATATTTTATTATTACTCTTATTTTAAAGATGAGTGGATTACTATTTTAGTCCAAAAAAACATAATAATGTGTGAAATTGGTTCATGATATTAACAAAATGTCACTTAAATTATAAAAACATGCACATGGGCCCACACAATTTTTGCTTAATAAAAAAATTAATGAACTTTTATTTTGTTTATCCATAATTATATATAAAGAGAATAAGATATTTTGAAATACATTCATAAATTATTATTTTATATTAATAATTACTTTTACAAATCATTCACCGACTTTTATATCTTTCTTTTTATTTTAAAAAAACAAATAAATAAAACAAGTAAACCATTATTTTAAAAATCGGACTAACTTAGTCTATCAGATTACGATCATGTGATTGGATCAGGTCGAATTTGTCAATGGATCAGTCATGCTTTTAATCCGGTGTGATCCGGCCGAATTCATGGTTCAACCGTTGACCTAGAATCGGACCGGACTGCTATTTAAAAAAAAATTGTTTCATCGGGGGGTTGTTTGTTCGCTGTGTGGGGAGAGGGTCGCAAGCATTGCTTCCAAGTTCCAAAAGTAATTAAACTATTTTTTTAAATGATTTTTTTGTTTGAATTTTAAATTAAGTGACTATTTTTTTAAGTCTTGAACTGTGTCATTATTAGATAAGTGATGTATATAAGAGTGAATTTTTATTTTTTTCTTACACACATAAAATTTGTTTTTAAAATACTCAAATTATTAATAATATTATTATAGAATAAAAGTAAATTGAGTGTAAATATGAGTTATTAGGTGAAAATGAATTAATGGGTGGGAATTTGCATTCTATAATTTTTTTATTGATGATTTTGTTTCTTAAACTTAAACTTATTTAACTTATGTTTATGATCTTTATCACTTGTTTGTTTAAATTTGAACAATAATATTTTTTTATATTTTGATATCTAATTATCTATATTATGGTTTGTGATGCTTTTTTTAAAATATTTTAAGATATATATAAAAAGTTTATATTTTTTATAACAATCCAAGTGATAAGGATCAATTAATAATATATCGATTCGACCACTAATTCAATAGTCCAATATCCTACCTACTCTCTATGCCTGTGTTTCCTAGTCTATTATAAACTAAATACACTACATATATATTTTCAAATTGTGTGACCGTTTGTTTTCTTGAAATTGTGTGGTCCCTAGTCTATTATAAAGTCAATAGACTACATTTTCAAATTGTGTGAGCCTTTGTTTTCTTGAAATTGTGTGGGTTTTTTTTTTTTTTTCTTCCGGAAAGTTTTATTTTATCTGTTCCAGAAAGCTATGTGGAATTCATCTATAACTCTTATAAAGACAATACATTTTTTTTCTTCATAACTTGTGCTAATTTTTTAAAAAAAAATGTATGAAATTTACACAAAATATACACAGAAACATGCCTTCTACGTGATAAAAATAAATTGTAAATAAATTAATGTTAACATTATATTTAACTAAAAGTCTAAATTAGTGTTTTAAACATTATACTGTGTCGGCTTATTTATCAGCTTTTTATAGTGTACAATCCGAGCTTTACATTTTACAATCTTTCATTTTGCATTTAGGTTTTGACTCAAATTTTATACACTTTTGACAAGTGCGATTTACGTGTTAGGTTGAATTTGTTGATGAAAAATTAAAATGAAAAAACAGATATTTTCTATAGCAATTTTGGACCTTTAAAAAAATCTATATAACATATATTTCTACTCTTACTGTAATTAATGAATATTTATTTATTGTTAAAAAATTGTAATTGCTTAATAAAAAATGAAATTGATTCCGATCGAGGCAACAACATAGACGCAGCATTTGGAATGTCAGATAGCAGAGATATATATGCGCGAACCAATTGGCTAAAATTTTAAAAAAAAAATACAATTTAATTCAATAATTAGCAAAATGGTGCAAATTGTCCAATATTTAGCAAAATGGTGCAGACAAACACGCCTAGGGCTAGGCATGTTTAAACACGCCCCATGCCAGGCGTGTTTCACCTGATGCTGACACGTGGCAGGCAAAAAAGGGGCCTAGGGTTTTCGCGGTATTTTCGTAAATTACGGAAGGTCATAATTTTTTACTGGGACGTCCAATTGACACGAAACCGGCGGCCACGCGCTCGAAATTGAGAGGAGAAGGCCTTAGCAAGTTCCCAAAAGGGACTTGCCCAAAAAAATTTCCCAAAAGAGGTCTCTAAGTGCCTCAAAATTGCGATTTAAGTTTCGGAGCCCCAAAAAATTTTTTGTTTTCTGATATTTTACCTACTCAATTAGTAAATCACAACTTGTGTCATTTTCACCTGGGGGACTGTGGGACATTGTTATTAGGGCTTATGTTGTGATTAGGGTTTAGGCCCTGAGGTAGTGATTATGGTGTATGTAAATCGGGTTTAGGGTTTAAGGTTGACATGGTGATTAGGGTTTATGATTTGGGGTATAGAGTTAGGGTTTGTGTGTGTCGGGTTATGGTTTAGGTGTGATATGGTGATTAGGGTTTAGGTGTTCAGGATTTTATGCCACTGGGAACAGACCTAGGGTTTAGGTTTTAGTTTTGATTAGGATTTATGTCTTGGGTTACAGAGCTAGGGTGTATGGATTTCGGTTTAGGTTTAGGGTTGATGTTGTGATGAGGGTTTAGGGCTTGGGTTACATACGTTGGGTTTATGGAATTCGGTTTAGGATTTAGGTTTGATGTTGTGATTAGGGTTTAGGTTGTCGGTTACTGACTTAGGGTTTACGGCTTCCTATCTAAGTCTAATGTTTTCATCAGTGTATATGGCTTGGGTTACAGACCTATGGATGACAAATTCTGGTTTAGGGTTATGGCAGTGAATAACCTAAGAAGTGTTACATACACTTCAATAATATGGATTGTGGGTATAGCCTTAGGGTTTATGGGTGCCGGTTTAGGGTTTATGGCAGTGAATAACCTAATGAGTGTTACATACACTTCACTAATATTGAGTAATTAGTTTTTCAATTCAAGTTTTGCCTTGCCAAACATATTGTATTGGTGGAAACTTTGTTTGGCACTATAGTTCAGGGTCAGGTGAAACAAAAACACAGACAAATAATAACCAAAGAAGAACATGAGCACAAATGAGATAGAAAGACAATTATTGGAACAAGTAGGAATAGTTGTCTGTTTAGGAACAATTATTGGATTATAGGATGGGAAAACGCCTGTCATGATGACAGATAGAATCAACCTGAGGTCTGGGGTGTTTAAAGCTTTGTGTTGGATTACGGTTATTGTTGTATATGATGATGAACTTGGCACAAGTTGAAACAATGTACGTCATCATCGGACATTGTTTTTAGTGATTATTGCTGTATATTTTTAGTGGTTTAGGGCTTTGGATTAATTAACCCCAAACACTAAACCACTAAACCCTAAAGCATAAACCCTAAATCCTCAACCATAAACCTAAACCTAAACCCAAAACCCTAAACCATAAATCCTAAAAAATCATGCTGTTGTGATCGCAAAAATAATTTCAAAAATTATCCAAAATTATACTGCAAAATTGACGATGCATATAACTTTGAATAGTCGGAATTTCTCGTAGCAATGTCCGATGATGACGTATTTTATGTCAGAACGCTCGAAATTAAAATAAGTAATTAGATAAACAAAGAATAGCTTGCAATTCACTAATTGAGTAGATAAAATATCAGAAAACAAAAAAATTTTTGGGGCTCCAAAACTTAAATCGCAATTTTGAGGCACTTAGAGACCTCTTTTGGGAAAAATTTTTGGGCAAGTCCCCTTTCGTAACTTGCCTATGCCTTCTCCTCTCAATTTCGAGCGCGTGGCCGCCAGTTTCGTGTCAATCGGACGTCCCAGTCAAAAGTTATGACCTTCCGTAATTTACGAAAACACTGCGAAAACCCTAGACTCCTTTTTTGCCTGCCACGTGTTAGCACCAAGTGAAACACGCTTGGCTTGGGGCGTGTTTAAACACGCCTAACCCTGGGCTAGTTTGTCTGCACCATTTTGTTAAATATTGAATAATTTGCACCATTTTACTAATTATTGAATTAAATTGTATTTTTTTAAAATTTTAGCCCGAACCAATTTGATTGTTTTCCTTAGCTTCTAGGCGTTCAATCTTTCTTTTGAGTACCTTTGCTTCTCTCGAGAATTCGGTAGACAATTTATTATACTTCCTTTGATTTGTATTTTTTATAAACAAAACTGAATAATATTGGTAAGTCCAATTTGACACATGTTGTACAAACTGGAATAGATGGGCAAAATACATATATACAATTCCAAGCAATTAGAAAATAATTCCTAAACAATACCCCACAAACACAACCTGGCCATGCATCTTTCAATTTCCCCAATTCACTCTCAGCTATTGTGCCCATGAGTCAAAGTAAGCCCTATTGACAGTAATTGTTGTCTGCAAAATCGACAACAAAGTTAATTAACAGCAAATTTCCGCAACTCCTCCTGCCCATGCTTGTATCATTCAATTCTTTCTCCCAACTTGCACAGCTCCTCAAATATCTTGGTGCCATACACCTTATAACTTTTTTTTTTTTTTTTATATAGTAATAGATTTCATTAAATTATTTATTTAGATTTTATGGTGTCACATAAAATATAAGAATTTTTTCTTTTTTATGCTCGATTAGTAGAACTCACTTTGAATTCTTGAGATACTTTTTCACTTTTTATAGATTGGATCACACTTAAATATATTTTATCAATTAGTTAGAAAAAAAGATATTAAAATATTTTTCTTTTTAAAATGACAATTGTTGAGAGTTCTTTTTCCATAATTTAACTTTCATGCTATAAAAATTATAGAACATATCTAGTGGTAGATCCATTAAAAAGGATTCTTGAATTCAAGAATTTCATTAAAATTAATTTTAAGCAAAAACTTAAATTTAAATCTTATAATTATGATTGAAAGAAAAAACTTACTAAAAGTCCAAATTCTCTTAAAAATAATCATTGGTGTGAAGCTGATAATATTGCACGTTAATACTACACTGACCAAAAAAAAAATAATACATAATTATAACTTTTATAGATAAAAATTGAATAAATTACATTCGCACCCCTCATTTTTTGTTCAAGTTTCACTTGAACCCCTCCTTTTTTATACTTACAAAAAAATTCTTTAATTGTTTAACTCGCATTACACTCATCCTCTCTCTACTAAACACTGTTTAGAAATTTAACAGAAAATAAATACATATTAATCACATGACTTTTAATAAAATTTTATGTCTAAAATACCTTCATCTTCTTCCTCTCAACTTGAAAATTTGTAGGAAGGTTCTGTTGATGTGGTTGGGTTCGATAAAGAGGGTGGAGGTTGTTGATGGTGGCGAAAGCGGCAGCGGCATGCACCCCTACCATCGCCATCACCAAGAACCAAGTCTCCTTCCACATCTACTCTTTTAGCTCCTTCCTCTTCTCCAGCCTCATCGCCCTCACCCTCAAGCAAGCCATCCACCTCTCCCGCACCATCTCCTTCCACTACCCCGCTGTTATTGACCACCTCATTGCAGAAGTTAACTGCATCGCCCTCCGTGTCGGCACGCTCGTCTCCGGTGTCAGATCTGTCGCCGACTGTGCCTTCCTCATGCCCGCACTTTTCAACATCGCGCAAATCAAGCTCAAATCCCTCGCTTTCGGAAGCTCACACACCTATGCCGCCGTCGTTCTGCTTCTCATCTTTGTCCCCCTCGCGCTTCTCATCTTCGTCTGATTTAGGATTATTTGGGTTTTAAGTACAATATTAGAACGTTGTCACAATCATGATACTTCTTGAAAAGTTGAACCGCTTTGCAAGAACCAGCAAGAGTCGCATCACAGGTAGGGATTGGACAAAAGTTGCACAACTCATCCCACGTAATTCTCAATTTTGTGAAATAGCTCGTAACAGAAAGATCGCCTTGTCTAGTAGAATATAGATCATTGTTCAATTGTAGAATTCATATGCAATCACCTTGGGAAAACGATTACGCAAAGCGTTCCACACCTTAGAAGCTTGATTCAATCATAGAACGCTAGTTGCAATGTTAAGAGAAATCGAATGATTGATCTATGATCGAATTAAGGTGTTACATCATTTCCAAGCACTGTAATATGGATCTTGCTCATTAGTTTTTGGGAACGTGTCATCCACGAAGCTGATTTTGTTCTTCATCTCCAATACCAACGTCATCGCTTGAACCCAGCCATGGTAATTAGAACCATGAAGAAGAGCAGTAACGAGTTTCGTAGAGGGATTCTCGTTAGGGTGAACATAATAGGGGTTGGAGATGTCTTAAGGAAGAGAATAGGTTGTGGAGGAGGTAACCGTAACAGAAGAATTAGAGGTCGCGGGAATGAGAAGGAGATCACCGATCAAAGCAAAGAAAGGAGAGAACGTGGAAGCAATAGGAAGAGGAAATCTCTAACAAACTGATACCATGTGTTATTGTTTTGTAAAGCTTCAATTTCTTTATTCATTGCTTCTTACCAACAATGATATTTCACAGCTTGAGCATATGTATGAGGTTCAAAAACATTGGACAAGGATAGTAAATATGTTGTATGTGGTGACGATAAATGATGAAAGGAAGTAAATTAGGAAAGGGTGTACCTGATAATGTGCAGTACTAAGACTATGTAAAACATTACACTTATAATCCTTCAAATAAGTGGGTGGATGTTTGATTCAGGTAGATATTCTAGTAGGACCTGAATTAATAGGAGCAAAAACAGGATTTGTGTTTGAGGTAAAGATAGGAATAGAACTTAATTCTGCAGAAGTTGTTTCTGAAAGCACAGAGGCAGAATTAGTTGTAGAATTATCTGATTCTGTAGGATTGGTTGGTAAAGAGGACAAGTCAAAACCAGTATAAAAAATTGGGGGAGGAAGAGTAAACATACTGTTAGTAGAAGAAGGAAAGAGGTAGTATGAAATGGAAAAATGGTCTCATAGAAAACAACATGTCTTGAAACTAAGAGTTCTCTTGTTTGCAAATTATATAAGAGATAACCTTTGGTGCCAAATGGGTGACCAAGGTAAATGCATTTTTGAGCTCTAGATTGAAATTTGGTTCTATGAAATTGAATGGTGGATGCAAAACAAAGAGACCCAAACACTCTTAGAAATTGAAAATCAGGATTGGTATTATAAAGAAGGAAGTGAGGTGATTTAGATTTTAAAATTTTGGATGGCAACGAGTTTACAATATCGACAACTGAAAAAACCAAAAAGAGAGGGGAAGATGTGATTGAAACATCAAAGGTCTTGCAATGTTAAGAATGTGTTGGTGCTTTCTCTCAACGACTTCGTTTTGTTGGGGAGTCTCAAACCAAGATGTTTGATGCAAAATACCCTTTGAATCATAAAAAAAGACATGGAAAACTCAGCATCATTATCACTTCTAATGATTTTGATGGTTTTATTAAATTGTGTTTGAATGAAAGACACAAAATTAACAAAGTGTTGCCTAATTTCAACCTTTGATTTCATGAGTTTCAACCAAGTGAATTTTGAGTGTTCATCTACAATAGTCAAGAAATATTTATGGCTTTGTATGGAAGGAACCGAGTAAGGGCCCCAAATATCAGCATGCACAAGATCAAAAACACAATTAGTGATAGTAGTACTAGATGAAAAAGGTAAATGCCTTTGTTTAGAGAAATGACAATTGTCACAAGGTTTATTTATATTAGATGGAATATTACAATTCAACTTTTTGAATAGTCTCATAGCTCCAAGATGAAGGATGACCTAATCTATAGTGTCATACATTGGAAAAAGAAAGATTGTGTGTATAAGTACTAGTTTAAAATGAATTTTAGAAACAAATTAGAATTAGAATCACCAGATTGGATCACGTAATATACTCCCTTAAACTCTCTAGCAGTGCCAATCATCTTTTGGCCAGAAATTTGTTGCAAAAAAACAGAGGTTGTGAGTGAAAGTAGCTTGACAATCAAAACTTTTAGTGATTTTGGTAATATAAATAATGTTGACAGAAAAATGTTCAACAAAAAGAACATCATGGAGAATTAAAGAATCAGTCAGCACAACAATGCCACTAAACAAAGCAGATGCAGACTTGCCATTAGGTAATGCAACATGAATAGGTTTAATGGCTCTATAAGATGCAAAAAGATTCAAAAAACAAGCAAAATGATCCATAGTACCCGAATCTAGGATCCAAGAAACATTACCTGTATTTGGTTAAGCAGAAATGTGATTAGAGCTAAGGTTGATGTTCTCTTATCTGATCCATTAAGTTATCGAAGACTCATTGGCATACTGATATATTTGACTAATACCACACCCGATTTATGCTTAGCTGTGCATAAATTGAGCCAACGTGTTTGCTTTTGTTGTATAAAAAAACATATATTGCCTTTTGTTTTTATTGCAGTATTTTGACACTACTACTAATTAAGTTGAGTTTTTTGAATGTTTTACGGGTATCAATTTCCATACAGTTTTAAAAATGCATTGGATTATCATTCTCATAATACGTGTTTGCTAATTTAAAAATATTTAATAGATTTATTTAATATTTTAATTATTTTTAAAAGTAAATCTCTTAATTTCTATGATTTTTTATTCTCGTACAGGCATAAAGTATGACTTAAAAGAATTTGAAAAGAAAAAATTTAAAGAACTAGTTACATTTTAGTGGAGGTGCAGTAAAAAAAAAAAACAATTACTCTGGTCATTAATATAAGACACCAGAGTTATATAAACTAATTAAAATAGGAAAATTAATTAATGTTATTGATATTTTAAAAAAGGCATTGCTGACATACACCCAACTAAAAATTAGAAGGAATATGTTAACATTAAGCGTCTTTTATTTGAAAAAAAAAAAAAAAAACTCTTCTTACTTAAATCAGCATGAGTTGAAGGTTAATTATGTAAACTTTGTTCATTTTATTTTTAAAAAATAAAAATCCCCTCTCTCTTTCCATGTTGTCTCCTCTCTTTTTTATTGTACCGTCTTCTTCTCTGTGCTGGGCTGGAGCGGTTTTTTTCAAGTGCAAGTGCAGCTCTCAGCCTCTTTAATCCAATTTGCTCTCTTTACTCTTTAATACAATCGTACAACACTCACATGTCTCAGCCCAATCTAAATTTCTCATTCAACATCAAGGTAACTGATAAAGTGAATTAACAGATCGAGGGAGAAAAAGTTAGAGGCAATTAACAATCAAGGAAATGAAAAAATCAACACAAAGAAAACCTACATATCAGGAAACATGAATAAAATTACCACATGAACTCAAACTTCTTCCCCCAACTTCAATGAAGTCCAACAACTTATAGTTATATAAAAAAAAAAAAAAATGGGGTTCAACAATGGCTTCTTCTCCCATGGCTGAACTCGAAGGACTCCTTCATGGCGGTCTAGAAAATTCGCAATAGACAACAGCTATCAAGATTGACTGAAGGGGAATGCTGCTGTACACTATTGTTGCCTTCTTACTAAAATTAAGTTGTCCCTGTAACTATGATGTAGAAAATTCGGCCAGTGAGAGGTGAGCGGAGACAGAGGGACGAGTAGAGTACGTGGGAGAGACAGAAAAGAAAAGGATTAATAAAATTAAATTAAATTAGGTCATTAAAATACAATATATTTATATAAATATTCTTTAACTTATATAAGTCTAAATACAAGAAGACTGATTATTTTGTCCAAATAAAAAGATGTAGCTAAATTAGACCTCTTGCTTTTTAAGTGAGTCTATATTAGTGGTTTCCTTTAAAAAATACCATCATTATGTCAATTTTATACTTATTGAAAATATGAGCTTTTCGTAAAGATGCACGAAGGCTTGTATCCTGTTAGATCAAGTTTTATATTTTTTAATAAAAAAATTATTTATATTTTTTAAAATATTATGGTCCTCCTCAGCAATTCGTATACTTCGTGCTATATCCTTTCATAACAAATAGCACTTGTTGTGAATGATTATTCTTAGTCATATAATTATTCTTAGTGGTTTCTACTTTTTTTTTATTTTCGATTTATTATTAAGTTGATTTATTATTGGCTTTAATTAATTTAAATTAAAGGTATTCTTAATATTAATATTAATGTGTGATATAATTATGCATAGCTGTCTCAACTCATTCATTGCAACGGCTTTCGAACGATGATCAACCAAGTCAATGTGGCAGCATAAATGCAGTCACATTCAAATTCAACTACTGCCATGGTCGAATATATATATATATATATATATATATATATATATATATATATATATATATATATATATATATATATCAGATCTCACCCAACCTTCCTTTTCTTTCTTAGGCGGCTTAATTATTGATCCTATTCAATCCTATAGCCATGACTATGAGACCATATTTATACGAGTAATTGAGGAAAGCTAAATCCTAAAAAAGGTTAGCAATGAGTGTGAAATTAAGGTTTTTTTTTTTTTTATCTATTGTGTTTTTACTAAAGAACCGATATTCGTATTAAAATTAATTTTATTTTTTTAATAAAGTCTTTTTCATATACATAACTAAAAAATACAACATATTTAAAGAATCCAATTATCTATCATGATTTATTGTTAATTTTTTGCCGTTTAGATTTGAAGTTTTTTTCTTTACTGGTAGTTTAAAGATTTAAAGTTTGTAAATTATTAAATTTATTTATGTAGAGATAATTTAGAGTTTTCAATCATGAATAGAGATCAAGAGTTTATCTTATCCATATCTTATCCGAAAATTTGGTAATATCTTTGTTTGAATCCAAATGGACTTCATTATGTATAAAACAAGACCAAGTAACCTAATTTATTGGGATAATATATTTTTCAATATTATATATTGTTAAATCACATAACTAGAGAAATATATTTTGTAACACACACATATATATAGATAGATATTAAAATAAATAATATCAATAAAAATATAATACCATATTATAAAAATTATTATTCACAAGTTAAAAAAATTTTATTAACACTTAATTATTATAAAAAACAGTATAATTTTAAAAAAGCTATTATGTGATATATATATATATATATATATATATATAACTTGAATTTATTCTCATTACACACCAAATTTAATTTTTAGAATCCGAAACCATTAAAGTTATCATTTTAAAAAAATAATTTTTATTTTATTTGAAAAATATATCCATAATTGAAGGATTCTTTTTTTTACGTCTCACAATCATCATGTGTTTGGCGATCTTTGACAATGGTCTATTAGTGTGATTGTGAAACCTATGTCATGATCTAATACCATATGGGATGAGTTTGGACCACAATTTGAGGAGCCTGCCTATTTCCATGATTTTTTTTTCAATTATTCGTTTAGTCTCTATAATTACAAAAAAATTTACATTTTAGTATCTATACTTAGAAATACATTTACTTTAATTCTTAGACATAACATTTTTAATACGTTTTTAGTTCCTAACTTCCTATCATATAAACTCAGAGACTAAAAGATTAAAAATAATATGTATGAAGTTAAAAAAATAATTTAAAAATGTAAGAATTAAAATTTAAAGTTTATACCGACTAAATAAATGATTAAACCCCTTTTTTTCCTGTTAGGATGAAAAAGTTTCTACAAGGTCTATCCATTCTTCTTGTGAGAAACTCTTGGTGGACACATATCCAAAGGTGAGTTGTTGGACAAAACCAATCAAACAGTGACAACATATTAAAATTTTAAGATATAAAATAAAATAATAAATAGTATTCAGTTAATCAATTTTTATCGGATCCTCTTCATCTTCTTCCATCAGCTTAGACGATGAACAATCTATACCAATTTTTTTCTCAGACGAACACAAGTATTGATGAAAGGATTTAATTCCCTCTTCGAATTTGTTTGGCACTACATAAAGCTTAACCCAGATCCTTCTCATGGAGTCACATGCACTGCAATCTCCATCCACATTCTTTTTCAGTGCTCACCCCTTCCTCTCTTTCCCTCTCTCTCTCTCTCTCTCTCTCTCTCTCTCTCTAATCGGCAAATCCTTCTCTCTTGTTTCAATTCCCCTTTCCAAAATGTTGTTGGTTCTCTTATGGAGATTGAAGACCCAAAAATATTTTCGATTAATGGATAAGAATAAAAATCAATGGAAAGAATTCTGAAACTACCAATGAAAAAAAATTGCTCCAAGATTTGAATTTGCGTTCAGCAACTTTTTTTATTTTTAAGAACTACTAATGGAAAGCATTCTATCTTCAATGGCCCCAAAAGCATTAAATAGATCAATCCCTTTTTTTTTATTTTTGAATTTGCGTACCAGCTAATTTGTTGAGTTTCTGCAACCTGAGAATCAAAATGGAGATGAAGAAAATTTAAGAGGGAAACAATTTAAAGGAAAAAATAACAATAAAAGTCGAAAGTAAAAATTGATGTGTTTTTCAGGTTGTGTTTATACTTTTATGCTTTAAATTTTTTAGTGTTTTCCTCTAGTTTGCAGCAGCAGCACTCACGAGTGACGTAACTATGAAGTTATGAATTAGACTTGGGTTTTTGTTTTATATTTTGTATTTTAAAATTTTAATGTTTGTCACTCTCTGATTAGTTGTGTCTAACACCTCATATTTGGGTATGTGTCCACCCAAGTGTTTCTCTCTTCTTGTTAACATTAAATATGACAGTAATAAACTTATTCCATAAACCTTTGTACTTAGAATTATGCAATGTTGGGTGTGTTTGATAATGATTATGGTACCAAATACAACACAAATGCTTAAATTATAAAATAACTTTATCATGTATATGTTTGATGAATAAAACTCTGTCATGAATATAAAATTTACAATAATAGTCTTTTTAATATTAACTATCTTGATATTATTCATATTATTGTTATAATTTTACATTATAAAATAATATATATACACAAACGTAATATCAACATAAATACTTTTTTGGTAACATGGATATAATAAAAAACAACAAAAGCAAGCTAAAAGCGGGAACGGTTATTCCCAGCTCCATTTATGCTATTCCTATTTCCTATCGCATACTTTTTTTGTACTTTTGGTTATTTTTTCATGAAAATGTGATTTCATTAATCAAATTACACAACAAAATTATGTTTTTAATATGCAACGATGAAAAAAATACACAATAAAAATACAATTTTATTATATATTTAGATCAATAGAATCACATTTCTATTTTATATTGGATTTGCACCTCTAAAACAATGTGAAATCAACGTGGGTCTTTGACGCAATTCAAAACAGTAACTTCACCCCGATGTCCTTCCAAAAAAAAAAATTTCACAAATTCGCATGCAACACTGGAACAATCAAGTTGTTTTAGCTTAAAACCAACTTTTTGCTTTTTTTTTTTTTTTAAATAATAATGGGGAAAGAAAGCGATCTAATTAATCTGCAAGAGGCAACTTACCTCGTTAATCTGCAATTAAAAATAATGGTTAAGGCAACTACCTCATCAATCATCCTCAGAAACATAAACCATAAAGGTTGGGAGCAAATAAAATTTCCAAAGGAGGAAACCAATATCAGCAAAACACGAGATACAAAATTAATTCTATACTTTCATTGCTTCAGTTCCTGAGTAGTATTTAGTTATACATATAGAGTATGCGGTGCCACATTTGATACGAAATTAAGGAACTACAACGTAAGAGGAGCAATTTTATTCCTTATTTTGACTAGTGTTAAACTATATGATCTTGGAAACTTTGAACTATATAGTTTATTGACCAAGCTGTGGTAATGGTCAATGTATAGGTCAGAAAATTATATCTTCTTTCAAATTTTCAATTTTCAATATGGAAAACTTCCTGTCATGTGGATATGGTCAAGGGTCCTTTTAAGCCCATACTTGAGCATTGCTTGGTTACCCAATCTGAATCCATCTCCATATGCTGAAGAGGTATCTGACTCAATCTGGTGTTTAAAAAAATCACCAAGTTTCTTCTCAAAGTCAGACCGTTTACCCTTCTTTGTTGAAACAGAAGAGGAAGGTGATGATGAAGAAGAAGATGATGCTGAGGATGATGCACCGTCATTCCCAGGTCCAGAATAGAGCTCTGATTCCAACCACATATGAGCCAAGACTTGGCAGATTCCTTCTTCAACTTCGGGACTTAGGTTAGGATAACCTGTATAAAATCCAGAAATTTTGTCCAACTTGGCACCATGAAACAAAAATATAAACTTTCTGCATCATGTTAATGGCTGAATACCTTTAAGCCTAAGCCATGCATGCATCACCTCATGAGCTAGGATTGATCCAGTTAACAACCTATATACATAAAAAAAAAATTGAATTATATATGGGGAATGTCATATACAAGCACTGTAGATTGTAAAAGTAGATTGTAAAAGAAGGATACCTAGGAAGGCCATACAAAACAAGAATGGCTGTCACTTCACAACGACGGACCAACCTATAAGGTTCAGTTATCATGTCTATGGCTCGGTAGCCTGCTCCAATCCTTGGCCTCCTTGAAATCTAGTATTACATGAAATATATAAAAGTAATAAAATCACTATTTGATGCACAGGTCTTCTATATAGCAGAATTAGATGTGAAGATTCAATTTGCAAGTGAGAAATCCCTACGGTGGTGACAGTTTGCTCTTCTGACAAGCATAGCCCTCTAGTTTCAGGTAAGTGGTGATGACCCTACATTCAATAGTGAGAAATAAAAGAACATCTCGAAGTCAAGACACTAGAAATAACAGCATTCCATGAATGAAATGGAAAGTTAAACACATTGACACTTACATTCTTTTCTCCCTCCATAGCCTCATTCAGAGCTTGTCTCTCAACCAAGAGCATAGGAATTTGCTGCTCCAATTTCATATTTAAACCTTCATAAAATTCTTGTATTTCAAGGTAAAGAGGTTGACATTCATGAGTATCCATAATTGATGAGTCTAGACACTCTAAACATAGCTTTCGACCATCATCAAGCAAAAGATATTTTGTATCCCTAGGCTGCACTGATTGAAAAGGCAAGAAAATGGGACAGGGAATGGAGGGAGGAGGGGAAGGGATCCATCAGTTAGCTTCTAATTGTTAATAATAGGATGAAAAGATTTGGGAGCTAATATAACTGACCTCCATTCTTTCGCAGCTACAACATCGAGGAGTGCCATCAAGCTCATGTGATGGGCAGTATTTTTGTAGCCAGAAAGGATGAGCTCTATACTCAATGAGGCCAGATGAATTAGTTGGGATCTACAAGGAAAGAACCAATAATTCTAGTTTACTGAACAATATATCTTACTGCCATTTTTTTTTGAAAAGGCAAACTTAAGGTCTGTTCTATGAAGCGCCAATATTTCAATTTTCTTCAGGTATCCGATATCAATACTATTGGATACTTCACAAATATGTATCGGTGAAGTATCCAAAAAAATAATGAAATCTAATACAATTACATGAAACATTAGCATTTATAATATATAAACATAGAAGTATTGTCCCTTCATAATCAAAAATGAAAATTGTCCTCTTTATAGATGATTTCAAGAAAGAAATGTGATTGATAGTATTATTCCTATTTATAAATAATAGGAAGTAATTTATGATGACAATGATTTATAACTTTTTTGTTTTAGTAATGTATAAGAAGTATGTTCTTCATTTAGATTTGTAGAATTGCAATTTTATATATATATATATATATATATATATATATATATATATATTATTTTATGAATTTTGATACATATCAAGATATGAATCTTACACATATCATATCCTATATAGTTTTAGAATAATCGTATTGCTGTATTAAATACGTGTAAGAAAGCTTTATCGAATCAACAACATCAACAACACCTTTAACCCAAGTTAATTGGGATCGTTGGTAGATGAACCCAATGATAGATACGAGGAAGTTGAAAAAGAAAAAAAAAACAGAATAAAAGAAAATAAGATAAAAAAAAGAAGGATGAAAGGAGGGAAAAAATGAAGAGGAAAAGAACTAAAAACGGATCGTCTGGAACATAGAAATAACAACGGGTCTAACCCTCCACCAAGCTTATAACTTTTCTCTATTTCGTCCTAAGACACAGCTTCCGCCAATCTATATCTCACTCCATTAAGTCTTGTTTAATTACCTTTCCCCAGGTAAGTTTCGATTTACCTCTACCTCTTTTTGTGTTGAGCTTTTAGTAACAGACTCTAGATTTCCACAAAGAAGAAATACCACAGAGAAGAAAACCCCCTTTGCCACCAAGCAAACGCTCTAGATTTCCGGAAGAAAAAAAAAACCCTAAAAGCTACCTCCCAATATTGAAGCCTTCCTAATTATATGTTTACCATTTATTTTGGGCCAACCCTACTGGGCTGCTGTAATTAAAAATCCTAACTTTACATAAAGTATTAAGATTTGAGTTTGTGTGTATAAACCCTAAGAGGTATACCACATTGGACTGGGCCCAAACATACTGGCCCAAAATATTAAAAAAAAAAACTAATATCAGCTTCATGAAGGGCTCACATGATGTTATAAACATGATTTGTTATAAAGATTAAACAACTGCTGAGTTCAGCAGAACTTTCTCAAGTATAGTTCTGAATTCAGATCTGTCTGAGAAACAAAAATAACTCAATATCAACAGTCTTCCTTTTATATGCATCTTGTAGAGCTTCTAAAGCACATCAAAATTGATAGAAACCTTTGAAAGATAACAAGCACACAGAATTGACTAATAGACAACAGTAAGTGAAAAATAACTGTGAAGATACTTACAAAGTTCTTGCAAACATCACATCTTGGGTGATGCTTTTCCCTATAGCATGCTTTATGGTAAGGGCGATTGCTAGACATGGAAAACTGTAAAGAGACGAATTAAGCATAATCATATTGAGATTGACCAAAAAAGAGAAATAAATTGAAGACCTTCATTTATGAAGCTAAGAAAAGGATAAATTTCAAATTTTTCTTTCACCAAAAGGAAGGTTTGAACTTATTGTAATTAAATTGAGTTTTGCGAATCAAGCAGCAAAAGAAAACAAGACTCTAGTCTCTAACCTCATAATCAGTGATTGGAAGATGGCATGCATGGCAGCAGAAGCATTCTGGATGCCAGACACCTCCCATGCAACTTAAAAATCTTCCTTGGCCAATCTCAGTCTTGCATCCAGCACAGATTCTGCAGGCAGATTTTACAGAAAAAAGGTTAAATCTTTGTTTTTAAAAAATTAATAAAGATTCATGAAACCTTGAAAAATAAATTTCAAAGATGTCGATTATATGGATCCACAATATTGCAACAGAGGAGAGTATTTCAAATCTATTTATTAGGTGATCATAAAATCACTCCAAGCTATTCTACAGGAAGTGCTCAGGGATCACCTAAAATAAGACTCAATTAATCAAATTATGGAATGTTCATTTTAATGACTACTATTTTTAACATTTTTCATCTAATTGAAAGGTACTTAAGAACACTAAGGAAAACCAACGCACACCAAGGTGTCATGCATAAAATCCCAATCCAGTATTTATCCCAGTGCAATGATTGATTAGCTAGTATGAAGTCCAGATCAGTTAGTTGTATAGCTTATCACTCAAATCAGCAATACTTCAATTGAAGTCTCAAAACATATTCTGTTTGGAAATTTTTTGTTTTTTTATTTTTGGCACAAGCATTACATTATTGGTCCCTTCATTTAGAACTAGTGAACTTCAACAATTTCCATAAACAGTATAAGGACTTGCTATATAGATAAAAGATGCGATCGTACCAACAATTACCTGTATCCAGGGGGAAAGAGGTGAGGAAAAGATAGAATTGAAGAATCGTTGTCATATCGAGGAGGAGAACCAATTTTCAAGCTTTCTTGAATTGCCCTAGCAAGTTGCTCGTCTTCCTCAAGTTGAGCTTTAGCAAGATGTTCATCCTCTTGTTGGATTTTAGCAAGACGTTCATCTTGTTGAATTTTAGCAAGACGTTCTTCTTCTTCTTGTTGAATTTTAGCAAGACGTTCATCTTCTTCTTGTTGAATTTTAGCAAGATGTTCATCTTCCTCATCATCAATTTTACCAAGTTCCTCATCTTCAGATTGAGCGTTGTAATCTAGGGTATTATGAGACAAAAAAACATGAGACCTTTTGGCTATGTTTAGGTGTGGAAATAATTAATTGATTAACACATTCACTTTCTGAACACATAAACCAAATGAAACTTCAGATTTTCTACAATGTACTCTTTTTTGTATTTTTTTAAAAAGTTCTTCGATGGACTCTTAACTATAAGAAATATACTTTAAGCACTTTGAGTGGCAACTTAAGTCAAACACCAGAATCAGAATATCCCCATAATTCTTATATATTAAATTCATGTTTTAAAGTAATCTAGAAGCTAATTGTAGTAATTTAAAAATTTATTTCTTAGCTCCACTCTGATTAAGATGTAAATAAAAGACTCAACTGATAGCATCATAGCCTTTGATCAACAAAGCATGATTTTTTTTTGGGGTGTTCAACAAAGCATAATCTACTTAAACAAGAATGAAGAAGACACTGAAATAGGCATAGAAAGACAGGAAATAATACAAGAGGTGTGTGAGAGCTTGTAATAAATCAACGAGCATTTTGATTAGATTCAGATCTTTGAGTTCAGGTACCTCATATGCAGTATGCAGAATCATAACAGCATTAAATGTGAGCCAAACTAACCAGGAAATGAACTTTAACTACCAAGGTACAAAAGCATAAATCTTACCAACTTTTTTCCCTTTAGGATCCTCCTCTGACAGAGAAAGTGCAATGGCACGGTCAATGTCTTCTTTCTCTATATCTGTCAAATCATCCTGCATTCAGTTTGTAACTATTACAAATTCAGACTATCTGCTTAAGTCTCAGAGGAAGTAGAACTTAGTTAGCTTCATGCTAATCTCAAAGCTAAATTCAGATAAAAGCCTAGCTCAATGACATAGTTGTGACTTGTGACAATGCTTTTAGTTCTTACTAGAAAAGGAAAAACTCCGTTTACCATCGAACTATGATGATTATCCCAAATTCTGTCCTCTCCATATTTGCCATGGTATTGTCCTCGTAAAATTTTATAATCAGAGCCCTTAAGCAACTTGGTAAACCAACCCATTTCATGCAAAATTATTCACCTTCAGGTTGGCAAACCTTTGTCTGAAAATATGCCTCAGGAGTAGGTAAGGAAAATATGTTCCATAATTTACATAGAAGGAAAATCGACAGACTAATAAGATCTCATTAAAAAAACAAAGGCTATGCATTGAGTCCAAACTTCAAAATTCAAACGCAGCATGACCATCCATTTTAACCCGCATCAAAAACTGCAATATAATACACATACTTTTACTGGAAAAAATATGCTATGACACTAAGGAAAATAGCAATGACAGAAACAAGAATGCAACTAGAGATTGGGATTACATACATACAAAGGAAGTGTATCAAGTGTAAGATAAGAGCCTGAGAAAGGCAAATCTCAATCATGGATCGATAAGATTATAAATAATCAAAACAATACTTAGTGTATCAAGTGTAAGATAAGAGCCTGAGAAAAGCAAATCTCAACGATAAGATATGATTAAAGCCTCCTTCACGTAATAGCATCGACAAATCTCAAACTAAGCAAAAACATCGAATTTCTAACTGTTAGCTCAAAACTCTTCACTTCCGCAATACCCAATGAAACTGTTTGATGAATAATTCACCCATGTTAAATTACTCCAGGAAAAAAAAAAAAGATATAAAAAATGAAACACCCTTCATCAAATCCACAACACATATCGATTGAAGCAGCGAAAGGAAGAAAGAAAAAGGAAAAATGGTGAGTTAGAAGAATGAAGTGGGAACTGACCAGAAAGAGATTAAGAATCTGCAGAGACAACGGAATCTGAAGAGTCAGAATAAAATAAGTAATAAAAACCGATCATAAAGGGATTAGAGTAAAGTAATGGATATGCCCAGGTACCAAGTAGCTATTGAAACCAAAAGAAAGAAAGGAAAGAGAGGTACTTAGATTCTACGCAAAAAGGGTTAAGGAAAACAAGGCGAAAATAGGAACACTGGAATCCTTTTAAGGTAATATTGTAATTATCAACGTTCCTTAAAAGATAGGTCGGGGTTGAAATCATGGGAAGTTTAGTAGGATAAAAAAATTTCATAGATTATCGGAAAAGTTAATTTGTGAGAATCATAATTTCTAAAAATATATAAAATATGTTTGATTAATTTTAATATATTGATTAGAAATTAAATATTCATGTAAAATATATAATTAAAAATTTTCATACACTCATTAAAAATTGGTTTTTATCCTTTTTTATGAATTTTTTGTGGAAAAATAAATTGAAATTAATTCTCAAAAATTATGGTTATTTGGTAATTTTTTTATTAATTGTATAATAAACATGAAAATCATAATTTTTTACTTTAAAAATTTAGGAAAATGAAATCTTTCCGCTTACCAAACTTACTCTTAGAGAGAATCGGAGAGGAGAAGAGAAGCTGCTGAATTTCAGAAAATGTGATGCTTTATAATTTTGGAGGAATAAAAAAAAGTAAGATGAAGTAATGTGAAGTTGATTTTTTTTTTTAATAATAATTTGAAGCTGTTTATTCCTAGATGTTGTAGTTGTACATGTCCATCTTACGTGAGAGATTATCCAACTATCAACTTATAACTATTGGAAAAAAGAGAGTTTATCTAACTGAATCCAAGTGAAAATGAGATTAAATAATCTCATTTTGACAAATAGAATATAGATAGTTATCTTAAATTTTTAATTCTATCATTAATGTTATAACTATCATTTTTAATTTTATTTATGTATAAAATTAAAACTTTTAATTATTAATTAAAAGTTAATAATTGAAATTACACTAAAATACATAA
>PYAF01005168.1:942734-1042219 GCA_007407185.1 Glycine tomentella
ATTATTAAAATCTATATTCTTTATTCACTTTAAGTAAATAGTTTTCATTTATTTTAACTTTAGAAAAAATAATTTATTTTTTTAATTGATTGAAATATATAAAAAATAATAACTTTAGGTACTCTCATTTTACATATAGATATGTTAAGTTTTATATATTTCAATAAATAAAAAAATAAAATTGATTTTTTTTCTAAAATTAAAATAAATGAAAACTATTTACCTAAAGTTTTTTTTTACAACTCTTTACCTAAACTGAATAAAGAATATAGTTTTTATAATTAATTGAAAATACTAATTATTAAGATTTTATAATTTTATTAATTTATGTATTTTAGTACAATTTTAATTATTTATTTAATTACAAATTATAAATTATTAATTTTATACATATGAAAAAATATAATTAATATGAAAGATAATTAAAAATAATGCATTAAATATGATAATCATTATTATTAATAATAGAATTCAAAATATAAGAAAATTATCTAAATTCTATAACCCCATTTTTAGTTGGATGAATTAGTCAAATATGGAATAAAAATGTCGGTTAAAAAAAAATCAGGATAAACATAATCTCAAATAGCAAGTTGCTCATGTCCTTCAGGACACATTACATAGAGCTGCTAAAAAAATAGTTTTAAAAAATAACTATAACTAGTTTATAAAAGTAATTCTAAAATTATAATCAATTTTATAGTTATGATTATTTTAAATAAAATATTTTTATTTAAAATTAACTATAATTATAAATTATAACTAATTTTATTGAAATAATTATTTTAAATAACTTAGTTTTATTAATTCATAACGATTATGTAATTGATTATAAATATAACTAATTATAAAACTAATTAATTTATAACCAATTATATACCCAATTTTAAAAATAATAACAAATTATAACTAATTATATAAAACTAGTGATAATCATACTACTCACTTTGTAATTTAATTATTTATTAATTATCGTTATAGTTATATAAATATTCAAACTATAAAACACCCCTATCATTACATTAGTTATTATTCATTAAGAAATCTGACAAGCAATTAATTTTGTCTCTTTCTAAAAGCAGCTTATTATTCATTATTATTACGTGTTTCTGCCTGTCAAGACAAACTTTTTTCAACAATTTACATTTTTCATTTTGAACAACTAAAATGTCAATATTTATTTTATAAAAAGTATTCGCTCCCACTTTCATTCATCATAAAAGTAGTTTCTATCATATTTGTTTGTTTTTCCTTGAGAATTTTTTTTTACTGGATTTTTACTTGAGAAGTTATTCAATACTTAACTTATGTCTATGGAAAAAACTAATATAATCATATATAAGAAACCAAATTATATTTCACTCTGATGTTAACTTTAACCAAAAAAATGTAACTGTTTTACTTGATTAACAAGAAATAACAGAGATAAATTGAAAAAATATGAAACTATAAAAGAGATAAATAACTATTTGCCCTTAAATATTTTAAAATATTTCAATAATATAATTAATAATTGTACTTTCTCTTTGTTTCTTCTTCTAGTTTGGTGAAATGGCCTCTTTTTTTCGCTTGTCACATCCGAAATGCTATTTTGACACGTAATGAAACATTTCGTTCGAATTATTATTTGAAAAATTAGGAGTTAATTATTTTTCCAATTTATGAAATTTGTGATAAATACGTTTTTAGTCTTTTAGAATATAAATTAATAGAAAAACTAATTTCTCAAATTTTAAAAAATGTGTTTTTAGTTTCTAAAGTTAGACATCTATGAAACATTGACGTGCGTGACGCTAAGAAGGGAACATGTTTCAAATCGGACAGTGTCAGATCAGTAATTGCCACTTCTTTTAACAAGATTGTTCCAAAAAGTAAAAACATAATTAAAAAAAGTTAACAAACTAAAATGTTTTTCTTTAATTTAGGAGATCAAAAATAAATTTTAAAAATTGTAGGAACTAAAAACTAAATACTCATGCATAAAATATCAATTTTGTAAAGCAAAATGTCAACTTCAAATTTTAAATGTTTAGATCATCAAGTCAAGTTATTAACTGATCACCATCAAGTATTCTTTTTAACATTCTTAATTTTGCATGTCTTCATTTCATTTTATTTTCATATTTTAATAAATTAAATTATTTTTATGGTACCTTAATTGAATAGATTAGGTCTAGAATTCATTTGGATAAAAAAATCCAAAATTGTGGATTTTTTGAGAAAAAAAAACTAAAATTGCAAAAAATAAATTAAGGGGATCCCAGATTGAAAATTAAAGAATGACAAAAATTATTATTAACATATTTCAACTTTTTTAACAAAAAAAAAAACAACTAAGCTATTATACTATTAAAAGTTGTGTATATACAAGTATTTAAAATTTGAGTAAAAAATAATTAATTTATGTATAATTTAGAATACAAGTAAGAAATAAAAAAAACAAAAATATACTTTAGCCCCCTTATCTTGATTTAATATTTATTATCTTTTAAAGGAATATTTTAATGTTTTGACTTTTAAATTTAAGTCATTTTTAGTTTTTCTATCAACTTCAAAGTAGCACTGTTAGCATTTTACATTTCGCGGCAATTTTATAATATTTAATATATTCCTTTCATTTGGATTTCAATTTCTTATCGTAAATTAATGGAGTTTTATTGTATTTTATTAAGCAACCGGAATGCATGTAGCTAAAGATAGGTGTAGATCGAAGGCAATGAATTTGAGTAGTCTAAAGGTGATGTAAATTCACAAGTCACGATCACGACGTGTCCCATAGCTTACCACATGCTACTGCTTGCTTTCTTTTTTGGTGATTTCACTTGCTGGCTTTTGAATTAGGTTATATTGTTTATATGCAGAAATTAAACCACGTAAAGCCATTTTTCATAATGATATGGCCTATGATGATTATGAAACTTCCTGGGAACCAATATGCGGTGAAGAAAAAATAGTGCCAAATACATTGAATTTATAAACGTTTGATCGTTGCTTGATGCTGTCCCTCTACACCGTTAGATGAAATAAATGAATCTAACTCAATTGATTTATTTGTCTTCGATTTATATCAAAGATATATATATATATATATATATATATAAGTTAATTAGTATAAAATTATATAAAATTAATTTTATTCATTATTATTATAATAACAGTTAAAGTACAAAGATATAAAATAGTATAAAATTAGTTATGTTTGTTATTTTATTGTAATGGTTAAAATGATAATTAGTATAAATAATGTAAAATTAATTGTGTTTGTTGTTATTATGATAATAATTAAGATTATTATCATTTAGGTTTAAATATATTTTTATTCTTTCAGATTTAAGTAATTATTTTTTAAGTCTTTAAAAAAATATTTTTATTGGACCTTCAAATTTTCTAAAAGTTATTTTTAGTTCATTTATATTTTTGTATTAATGGTATAAAAATTTATGACGGTTTCTCAATGTCAAACTTTTTTTTTAATTTAATTTTTTTAAAATGATTTGTGACGGTTTAAATTCATCAAAATATCTAAAAATTGTCACAATTCAATGTCTTTGTTTTAATTTTTCTTCTTTAAAACTACCAAAATATGTAACAAAAAAAAAAGTTCATCAATCCATGTGAGTTAAATACTTTTGGTGATTTAAAATTGCTTAAAATTATTTTTAAAAATTAAATTATAAATATTTATTTTGACTGTTAAAAATTATCACAAAATTGTGAAATCATAAACATAATGAATAAAGAGAGATTAAATTAACTGTTCAAAATTTTGAGGGACTAATAAAAAATAATTTTGTTTTTGAAGAAAAAAATAATTATCCAAATTTAAAAAGACTAAAAACATATTTAAATCTATCATTTAAAATAAAAATTAGTTTCAATTTTATATGTAAAAATAATAAAATTTTTAAAATTATTATTTATTAAAAGTTACTCATTTAAACAATTATAAAGTAAAGAAACATTTCCAGCCTCTCCTCTGTATCTGCATCCGTCCCTGGAAATACATCCGTTATTTTGAAATAACTATCATTGTAGTGTAATTTATATTTTATATCAATTTTCAATTTATAATAATTATAATAAAATATTTAGCAATAATATTTGAGAACAAAACAACAATAAAATATGAAATGCCTGAGGTAAGAAAAGTTATGTGAGCCATTGAAAGAGAGAGAAGGGTTAAGAAAAAAAAATCTATCTAAAAACTATGTACTGATCAAATTTTATATATGAAAATTATCAGTAATTTAAAAAATGACATATTTTATATAATAATTAAATTCTTTATAGAAAAATTCTCACTTGAATTAAATCTTTATATAATAACAATTTAAAATCACACTTATTTCACAATGGAGTGAGTAATAAATTAAAAACATATTGCATATAATATAAGAGCAATATACAAATTTCTTATAAAATCCTTCTATCTACTCTCCCCCTAATTTGTAAAGAAATTTTTTAAAAAATAAATGTATTAAAAACTTACTTTATCTAACAAATAAAGAAAAATATTTTTACCGAATTCGTAGATGTGTAAAAAATTATTTTTAGAATGTATTAAATATATTATTACTAGAGAGCATATGGTTTAATACTAGAGTACCATGAATTAAAAATTTACAAGCATCCAAAAATTCAGTTTATTATTAGAGTGCATTTGTATTTTATACATTCTAGAAATTAATTTCCAAGACATATACATATTCTTAAAAATACCTTCCAGAAAAATATTTCTAGAATGATAAAATGTTAATCGACTTTCATTCACTAGAAAATTGTGAAAGGAAGAGAGAGTGCCATCAAAGAGGTTATTTGGAGGAATTGGAATTGCGCATATTACTTAACCAACTAAATTAAATCTCTTAGATTGAGAGAAGTGTGTTTCAAAAATATTAAAAAATTAATAAAATTTTCAAACATATTACTCAATCAACTAAGTTTTATGCTTTGGATAGAGAAAAGGGTGTTTTAGAAATATTAAAAAAAATAAATACAATTTTAGGTCTCTCTATTTTTTTAGTCCACAAATTTTTATCATTTCATTTTAAAATAAAAACATTTGATGTATATGAGATGGAAATGGAACTACCCAATATAGCAGCAGCATTAAGCATAGCTCATCCACTGGACAGCCCAAAATATCGCCAACGTATCCTAAGAGTAGAGAATATATAGCCCAAAATACTACGTACATGACTAGTCTAAGCACTGGGCTGCATAGCCCATTTTTCATTTGGATTAGTCATAGTCCTCTGAAACCCAAGAAGAGTTAATGTCTAAGGCATTAACTTCCTACACCAGTAGGATTTCTAATACATCCAGCATTTTTCTAAAATTCTGATAATACCCCTTCTTGGTTTTTAATATACACCAGCACTTTGCCATGCTTTGTGTTCGTTCTTCTTCGCACGCTGTTCGTGGTTAGTTGGTGGCGCTTGGTTGTGGCTTCATCGGAAGTGGTGGTTAGCAGTGGTGGAGTTTTGTTGGTCGCTGCCGTCGTCGGAGGTCGGAGGTACGTTCTGCATCTTTCATGGTTTGATTGGCAATCCGTGATGATCGTACGGATTGGTAATCCGTAAGGATCGTACGGATTGACAATCCGTAAGGATCGTACGGATTGACAATCCGTAAGGCTCATACGGATTATTAATCCGTAAGACTCATACGGATTGTCAATCCGTACGATCCTTACGGATTGCCAATCCGTATGGTATTTTTTTTGAAATTTTTTTATTTTTAATATGTTAAAAGTATTATTAATTAATGTATTTGTCCCTATTTTCACTTGTGAAGTAAATATTTTTTGTACGATATTTTTGTGACTATGGTTATTATGCATTTAGTTTTTTAATGATGATTATTTTTTAATTTGTTTGTTAAGATGGATAATGATAATTGGATGCATGATGATATAATGTTTGAAGAAATGAATATGAGTGAAGACAAGGGAGGGGAACCATTTGCGTGTGACAATAATAACTGTTCAGTTGATTGTTCGGATGCATTCAATACTTCAAAGGTATTTGTATCATGTCATATCTCAAAAAAACAAGTAAATTTAGTATTTAAGCACTGTTAAAATATGTATTATGAATTTTTGTAGGTGTTTAACTCTCGTGAGGAGTTATTGGAATGGGCTCGTAGTGTTGCATATGACATTGGATTTGTAGCTGTGATAATGCAGTCGGACACATCAACTGGAAAGAGGGGGAGAACGTCATTTCTTTTGATTGGTTGTGAAAGAAGTGGAAAATATAGAGCATTCAACAAAGATTTAGTACGGACGACCACCGGCACGAGAAAGTGTGGTTGTCCTTTCAAGTTGCGAGGGAAACCAGTCGTAGGAGGTGAAGGCTAAATGGTAAAGTCAGTATGTGGGTTACACAATCATAGTTTGGCGAAGTCACTGACTGGACATCCATATGCTGGTCGTTTAAGTACGGAAGAGAAGGTAATTGTTGTTGAAATGACAAAGTCAAGAGTTAAACCAAAGAATATTATGTTGAGTTTAAAAGATCGCAATCCCGAAAGTTATACAATAATGAAACAAGTCTATAATGCAAGATATGCGTACTGTACTTCTGTTAGAGGCAACAATACTGAAATGCAACAATTGATGAAGCTTCTTGAACGCGATAGATATATCCATTGGCATAGACTGAAAGATGAAGATGTTGTACGAGACATATTCTGGGCACACCCTGATTCAGTGAAGTTAATAAATTCGTGTAATTTGGTATTTCTCATTGACAGCACATACAAGACGAACAGGTATAGACTCCCTTTGTTTGACATTGTTGGTGTTACACCTACTGGGATGACATTTTCAGCTGCTTATGCATATTTGGAGGGTGAACATATCAATAATGTTGTATCGGCGCTTGAACGATTTAGAGGTCTTTTTTTAAAGGCTGACCTTTTTCCTAAAGTCATTGTCACAGACAGAGATGCAGCCCTGATGAATGCCATCCAACAGGTTTTCCCTGATACTACGAACTTATTATGTCAATTCCACATTGACAAGAATGTGAAGGCTAAGTGTAAAACGCTTGTGGGACAAAACAATGCATGAGACTATGTCATGGAAGCGTGGGGAAGTCTTGTAGATTGTGCTTCGGAAAATGCATTTGAAGACTGTCTTATGAAGTTTGAGTGTGCCTGCGCACCGTGGCCAATATTTGTTCAATATGTTAAAGACACATGGTTGATTCCGCACAAAGAAAGATTTGTGACAGCATGGACCAATAAAGTCATGCATCTTGGAAACACTACTACAAATAGGTAAATCATTTGCAATACCTGAATGACATAATGTTTTCGAAATTAATATTTATGTTCTTTCACTGCAGGGTTGAGTCTGCTCATTGGACCTTAAAGCGGCTACTGCAAAATAGTGTTGGAGATCTTTGTAATGTTTGGGATGCCATGAACAACATGATCACCTTGCAACACAATGAAATAAAGGCTTCTTTTGAAACAAGCACCTCTGTCGTAGGACATTCATTTAAAGTGACTTTGTACAAAAGACTTGTCGGCATGGTTTCAAGGTATGCGTTAAATCTAATTGCTGAGGAGTTTCACCGAGTTCATTATGCAGGCATTGATAGTTCTCGTTGTGGATGTGCATTGAGAAGCACGTGTGGTTTGCCTTGTGCATGCGAGCTAGCCAAATGAAAGTATGACCTTTTTCCCCCTTAGAACCCAACCGCCAAGAGATTCTACTGTTCACCGCGTCATTTGTATTGGCCATGTGTATGGAAACCATTTTGTGCAGGTGCATTAGGAAATGCTTTCATTTGTGTTCATGATTGTAAGAAATTTCATTAACATACACAATTTAATTGTCATTATTTTGTTCAGGTTGATTTAACTGACGGCTGTCCTATGCCACCAATTGCTTTATTATGGTCAAGACATTGTCGATCTCAAGCAAAAGAATGGCCAGCTAGTTACATTAGTCGAATGCAAAAGTATACAAGCTTCACAACATTGCCACCAGCTTATGTTGATCTGGGCTGTTATACAGCGTCTCAACACTGGCACACATTTTGACTTTATGTAATCTTTTCATTTGTGTTAACTAAAATGGAATTCACTGTGTATATGTATATTTGGCGGATAATTTAATTTAAGTAGACTAAATATTTACGCAGATGGATAATGTTCAAACCATGTACATATATGAAATGTTCAAACCATGTTCAGCTAGCTAACATGAAATGTTCCAACCAGGTACATATATGAAATGAAATGTGTCAACAATATACTAATGTCAATACATATAGTGAAGTATCATAAAATGTAACAAATCAATCTCTCCGGGGTGCACTTCTAGGACGTCTGGACTGACATAGACCCTCCGATCATCGCATACACTGCGTGCCAATGTGATACACTGATCTACAATGTCGAAGGCTTCTGTGCCATCCGTCACCATCCGAAGATCTATCAGCCTCTGTAACCTCTCAGCAATGGTTTGGCATGCGCCTTGCAAAAAAGAACTCAGTATAATCATAGAATTAAAATTAATTAATTGTGACTAGAAAGAATTTGTAATCATAATAACCATTGCATGTCGAGGCATGTCAGTCTGATCATCGCCAGTGTCAACCGTGGGCTCTGCCGTAGTAGATGGTGGATCAGCTGGGGGATCTGGCACGGCAGGAGGAGCTCTAACTTCCCCAGCCTGTGGCGGGCACATGAAAGGATGCCATACCTGGTAAAACCAGTCCATGTATGCGGCTTCACACTGCCCGGGGTAACTCGAAGGGGGTCCGGTGATAGCGAGGTGCTGCGCGTACTGAAGCCAGGTGTCATCCACCTCTTCATCTGACGGGGTGGGCAAGGTGATAAGAGTCGGGATGCTCTCAATGAACCCGAACTGTCTGAGCGCCCTCTCTGGATGGTACCTGACGCAGTATGGACCCCATCGAATATGGCCGGAGTACAGACAGATAACCTCAAAGGGACGGGCCGCATGGTGATCCGTGTATGGAGTCCAACAGACAACCTCGCTGGTCAACCTATCTAGGCGCCTCCGATACGTACTGAGAGGTAACGCCTTCCCCGACTTCCAGCGGCAGGCCCGTGGGTGGCTCTCAACATAATCCTCATCTGCTATCATGTTGGCAACAGTAGGAAAATGCTCGTATACCCAACACTTAAGTCAACAAAACAACAAAAAACAAATAAGCTGTTGAACTTCGACCAAAACATTAAATAAATAAGAAATATAAACTTATTTATTAACAAAATACCTGAAGCAGACTAATATATCCAGCAAGATGTTTACCATGATGCTGACAGGCATAGTTCAAGTTATCATACATGTGTTGGAGTGCAGCCGCACCCCAACTGAACCCGCCTGACTGGTGGAGATCACAAAATGCCTCCAAGAATACCACACCAATATGTGTGGCACTCTTGTTAGCGAAAATCGTGCAACCTACCAAATGGAGCAAATAAGCTCTGGCTGCCACCGTCCACTGCATCTGCTGACACCTCTCAGCATACAACTCCCGCAACCATGACAGACGAACATAAGCTCCATGGCACTGTTTCGTCTCTGCTGCAGCCTGGTCGTGGGTAACCTCAAGCAACTCCACAAGCAATGAAGTCGCCTCATCAACATCCATAGGGTTGTATGTCTGCAAAGCACCCATGACTGGTAGATGAAAGAGAGATGCGACGTGGTCCAGGGTGATCGTCATCTCTCCGGTGGGCAAATGGAAACTACTAGTCTCCTTATGCCACCTCTCTACAAATGCCGAGATTAAACCCCTATCACCTGTATCTATCGAACAGGTGATCAGTGGGCTTAATCCTGTACCTGCCACCAACCCTTCAATCTCAGGCGCAGGCCGACCAAACTTCTGGACCTTCCTCCCATGTGATGCCAACTTCAGCTCGGGCCGTTCCTATATTAGTGGTTAAAAGCAATTTTCAACAAAGATACCCTAACTACAAGACAATTCTGAAATTGACCTATGTTTAAATATAATGATACCTCTCCCCTCCAAATCCTAGGTGCAATATGCTTAGCATAATGAGTCAACACCGAACTGTCATGGGGCCCACCCGAAAATCCGTCAACGTCAGAGGCATCCATGCTTCCCTCCACCTCAGCCTCAACAGGTGCACTATGCTCAACATCGTCAGCTGCTACCTCAGCAGGTGCATTAGGCTCAACATCGTCAGCTGCTACCTCAGCAGCCACGTCCTCAACCACATCAGTCCTCTGGCGTTGTCTCCTTACTGATGCTGTTGGTCTTCGCCGTACAGCGAGTTCTTCTTCACTGGCATCTCTTGCCAGTGCCCGGCGTAATCCAATAGTCCTAACCATAATCTGACATTGAAACCAAGTAATTACATTACAATCATAGCCTTCTTCATCAAAATAAAACTTTCACATAACGATACATATCAACTGGATTAAAACATACCCATGTGGATCAGAAACCAACTACCAGTTCCATACAATTACACAACATTATTTTCAAATAACATTTCACTTTACTGATAACAATTCAAATTATGTACAAAGTGTGGATCATGAAACCATAGCCATGTACACGATAAAAAACAATCTAGTAAATCCATACCATTACGCGTATGACATTTCACATAACAATTTAGACTACATGATTTTCACATAACAATTCATTTATGACTATCATTTCACATAACAATTTTGACATTTTTGACTACATGCTTCACACAACATGCTTTTAACATACCAATTTATTAAATCCAGTCCATTGCTGCAAAAAAAATTCCTGTCACACTTACTTCAAATTCAAATAAATCAAAAATTAAGCAAATACACATACAGATTGGCAATCCGTAAGGCTTACGGATTGGCAATCCGTATGATTCATTCGGATTGGCAATCCGTATGGTTGATACGGATTGGCAATCCGTAAGGCCTGCGGATTCCATTCCTTCTTACGGATTGCTAATCCGTTCATGCCCTAGGATACGGATTATCAATCCGCACGCATGCCAGACAAAACCAGTAGCCATTGCTTCTTACGGATCCATAATCCGTGCATTCCACAACACACGGATTATCAATCCACAGCCATCAAACACAGAATGAAAAGCGACATGGTTACCTTACCTCAAAGCGCCGGAAAACAGCCTGAAAACAGCAACCCCTTTAATCGCCGACAACCAAGAAGCACCTTCCTAAACCGGAGAGCGGACAATCGCAACTTCGCAAGGAGAAGGAGAAGAAGCGCCGAGAACCCAAGGAGAAGGAGAAGAAGCGCAGAATATGAATGGACTGGTGTATTAGAAATTTGAAAAAACTTTTGTTTTATTATTTTAAGCAAGGCTATTTATGGTATTTCACAAATACCTACTGGGTGTATAAGCATTTTGACTGGTGCAGGAAGCAAACGCCAATGTCTAAAGCTCACTAATGGTCCTGGTTTGCCAACAACCACGTGAATGGGTTGCTTAGGTGGAAAAAAAATTACATCCTATCTTCTTACAATATTTTTTTAATATATTTTTCAATTACCTTTATTTTCATATTTCAATTTGGAGGAACGTTTTGTTTTTGTGGATATCAGGGTATGACAAGATTTTTTTCCCTTCCCTCTGTCTACCTAAATACTCCTTTGTTTCAAATCATCATGTGGAAGTGATAGCAAGAGTCATATAGGACTACTAAACACATGGATTGAATATTTAAATTTAAATGATAAGTGATTATTTCAGTTCAGTCAATACTCTCAAATTTAAATTTTAAATATCTAATTATATTAATCACTCAAGACAAAAACTTTATCACTCACAATGATCTTATATGATTCAAACAAACTTTTATTTCTAGTGGTCTGGTGAAAAAAAATAGCATATATAAGATACAATCTCATTATATTAGATATATAAAAAATATTTATTTTCCATTAAGAGTGGGAATGGGTACATTGTTAGTTGAGCCAATATAAAAATAAAATGGAAAAAACTATTGTTGTAACTCGGGGAGCAAATAAAAAATAGAATAAAAAAAAGAGATATTATCCGTTTATTATTTAAAATGTGTATACAATATAGAAATACCATGTAATAATATTTAATGGAAGTTTAATGGTATTGACTTTTAAGAATATAATAAATTTAAATTATAAAAATCAAATTAATAATTTAAATTACAGAGCCAGAATTAAAAATTTAATGAAATTTTAGAGACTTACGTATTAATTTGACTTAAATATATTAAGAAAATTTTCATTATTTTATGATTTTCTCGTATAGTACGTTTCGACCTCTCTATGGATTTCAACTTTTCCACCAATGGGGAGTGGGAAACAATTTTTTGATGAAGAAACTAGGGTTTGGTGCTGTATGTGAGAGAGCCACGAGGCTTAATTTTAAAGCAAAATTGTATACTAGGTTTTGGTTGCTTAACATCATAGAGCATTTCGAGGCATAGTTATTAAAATCGGTCCGCTTATTCATCTGGTTGAGGTAGTAGATTAGTGGATCAGTGATTCAACTGGTGGATTAGTAATTGATCCGATTTGGTTCGGTTTATATTAAAAATTTTAAAATTATATTATATATAAATATATAACTAATATTATTTAATTAAGAAAAGTATAATAAAAAATTTAAAATAACAATTGAAGTATCAAACTTAATAACACAAGTAAAGTGTATTAATAAAAAAAGAGTGTAAATAACAATTACTTAAATTAAAACATAAGTCCAATTTTTAATAAAAAAAAATTGCCAAAGGGAGTGAAGTAAGCAATAAAGGGAGTGCAGGAAGTAAATCAGATATGGGGCTCAATAAAACATCCTAATCGCTATATATATAAACTAATAGTCTAATACAACTTCTTCTCTTCCGTAGTCTCACGGTCACACCTTTTCTGCTTCACTTACAACCATAGCAAAACACCCCCAAATCTCGAAGCCACTATTAACAACACACACCATGAACCTCCACAGCGGTTTCCTCCGATTTGTCGCCGCCGACGTTACTCTGTCCGAAGTCATTCTCTCTTCCTCCATCGCCACTCTCTACACCGCGTCACACCCACACACGCTAGTAACTATGGAGGTGGGGTGTCCTACTGCGTTTTGAAGATGAACGAAAGAAGAATTGAAGATGAAGAAAAGCTGAAGCTTTTTTTTTTTTTGCGTTTTGTGCATCTGTTGAAGCTTTTTTTTCTTCACCAACCTGGTTTGGGTTCTAAAAACCGGTCGGGTTTCCGATTCTTTCCAAAATCGTTTGGTTTTCTCCGGGCCAAACTGGGTCACTTGGATGGCCGATTCATTAGCAAACTCAGTCCGATTGATGCTAAGGTTTCCGATCCAGCCAGTCCGACCGGACGGTCCAAACCGATTTTAATAACTATGTTTCGAGGTACCTCGTTCGAGGGATAATTATTTGCATTATTATTAAAGAGATAATGAATTTTATATTTAATAAAATAAATGCCACTCAAAATTTAATAAACAATATATAATCACTACTACTAGAAAATATGTATATTGCATTACTTAGTTGACATCAATTTATATGAAAACTGATATGATGGTATTTTTATAAATAATTAAAAGTTGTTAACATTGATTTTAAGATAACATATCTTAACTATGGTACTCAACATAGATTTTATTAAGAATTGATGTTGAGTCTTGTGGGTCTTTTATGAGAATCGATGTTGAACCTAGTAGCTCGTTAACAACGATTTTTCGTAAAACAGATGTTGCACTTCACCTTAAATATGCAAAGCTAAGTTTTGCTTACATTCCAACTCTCGGTGCCCAAACCTCTCACACTATCGTCCAAGCCTCTCAAGCGCTAGCCTCTCGATGTAGTCATAGTCATTGTCACGTTGTCATGCCCCTGGTCGCTGTTGTCATCATGCCCAAACCACCCTCAAGTCCTCGCCTCTCATCGCAATTGTTGTCGGTTTTGTTGGTACCAGATGAACTCAAGAAGGGGGAATTAAATTGAGTTTATAAAATTTAGCAAAATAATTCTGATAAAATCCCAAAAATATAAAACAGATAATTAGGTTATAAAGAGGACAAAACACATACAAAATAAAAATTCCTATGCTCGATAGAAGAAAACAATCACGGCTCCTACTGGATCACTCAATCCAATTGAATAAAGAACACTTCACTATTTAAAGAGTCAATATCCAAGTGTAAAACCTATTCTACCATTATATATGTCAATCGCAATTGAATAAAGAACACTTCATTATTTAAAGAGAACTTACTTTTACAAACTTTCTAGATGACAGATTCTGATCTTACTTGTAGTTAGTCAATAACACGACTTCCTCGCAGTCTAGGTCTCCCAAAACAACTATGTCATTCGCACCCTCCCAATCTACGTTGGCTCTGCCTACCTCTTCGGCCTCCTCCTAAAAACTTAAGCTGGACGATTGGTCAATGTGATACTATGTATAATGATTGAACGAACATGTTTAGTTTTCAGGATTTTTGTTTTTGGGTTTATCTTTCTATTGTTACCTTACTTGAATTTTATGACTATAATTTCTAATTTGTGCTCCTTTTCTAGTTTTTTATCTGGCTACAATCTTCATTTTCTTTTGTAGATTTTTAAAATGCTACTTCACATTTATATCACAGATATGCATGTCTATGGTGAGAGCCCCATGACCGATGCCTTGCAGTTGGTAAGGTTTGCCTCTTGTTTCTACATTTTCTTGTGTGCTAGTGAACTAGTATTTATGTGTAGGTTCTTACTTCTCAAGTGCCTCGCTTGAAACTTTCATGTGGTTTCTTTATTGGCATTGAAGGCTCACATGAATTCAATGAATCCTCTATAATGTTATAGCCTATTGTTATTGCTTCCTATAGTTTAGGATACGTTACGTTTGGAAACAGTAATTGTTGCTCCCTTTTTTACTGAATAATTATTGCTTTCTTATTGGCATATTCATCAGAATGGCACACACCACACAGTAGCTCACCTGACACAATGTGGAAACTGTTTATGTATTTTATATCAATTTTATATCAAATTGCAATCATTTCACCATGAAGCTTTTATAACTTATACCATGCAAGGGAATGGGACATACCAAAATCTTAAATTTCTGAGGTGAAAGTGTAGAAATCAGTCTTGTCTCTTATTAGAATATATGAAGATGTACAAAATATCTTGCTCATATCTTAGAGTATCTTAGATTGTCCTTTAGATTAGTTTCCATATTTACTCATTATCTCTTTGAACTTATTACCATATTTCCTTATCTCATGAGTTGTTTCTCCATTTAGTTAGACTTATGATTAGTCTTAAGGTTTTATTAACATATCATATTGTAATATGTCACAATTCAAAATAGAATATCATTCAAAGTCTCTTCTGTTTATTCTCTCAAATATTTTCTCAACACCTAAAACTCCATAATTTCAACATGGTATCATAGTGGTATCATCTTTTGTGTAAAAGGGTTTGATACCCTTGGTGCCTATAAATTTATAAATTAATATGTATCTATTTTGTTGGGAAAAAAAAAAAAAAACTATTCCACTATTGAGTCTCCACAAATCCAAAGCTCTATTATATTTTCATGATTCTTCCTTCAAACTAGTTGTCTCTCTCGATAATTATTTTCCTAGTCCCCATTTGTGAGTGTTCCGTCCATCCCTTGCCACAATGTCCTTCTGGCATCTCATGATATTTCTACTTCTATCTAATAGCCATTTTCCGGTTTATAAACCGAAAAATAACTAAGTAGTCTATTACTAATTAAATTAATTCAACAAATTTGGTCCCCCAGGTGGGAAGGTACAGTGCCTTGCGCAAACCTATAATATAAGGCCTCAGTCTAAGACTTGTACTCATAACATTATCACTAACATATAGTTATCACTTTCTTGATTCCTTTGCCTTGAGCAGGAAATGAAACCTCAACTCAAGCAGAACTTCTTAACATTGGAGTTGGGTCCCCTGGCCAGCAAAAGAATGTTTGGAACCTTTCATCAGAGCCTTAAATTTGTGTCAATATACAAATTTTATCCAACCTATTTCACCGCTAAGGTCATTCAAATGAAAGTAGAGGATCCGAAATGCAATGAAGCTGCTTCAAGATTCATAGCTGAAAACAGAACAAAGTTGCCACAAAGAGGCTTGGTTGGGTGATGATGATCCCTGACAGACAGAAATCTTCACAATAGGGAGTAATAAGTAAACTTTTTTTTCTTATTTTAATTTTATACCTCATCTCTAATCTTCTTGAAAATGTTTAGAACTCCTAGTCCTCTTATACAATGTTAAATTGTTAATGTATGACTCAGCTGGAAGATCCACTCAATGGTTTTTCCTGCCAGTTATGTACAAATCTAGGTTAATACTATATACTAACTGGCTTTGCTCTCACAAACTTACTACTGCCTCTATTGTGATTTGAGTGCAGAAACAAGTTTTGAAATTCAACTCAAAAGAATGGGTTTATTATATTAAACAGACAAAAAGAAGTTGCGAAAAATGGATTAATGTTTATAGTATTAGACTATTAGCTATGTCTTATGAATCTTAATTTTATTTATGTACACTCTGATATGTAACCTTGAGGACCTTTGAATTTTAAAGTTCAATTGTAAACCAGGTAAAGCCAAACTTTAGATATTGGGGTGCTCTTTCTAAATTCTATACTCCATATATACCCTTGCATATATATATATATATATATGAGACATGTGAAAATGCAATGAGACATGTAAAAATATTGATTACATTCCTATTGATGTAATTTTGTGAAATTTGAGACATGTGGTCTACATGATATAAGCTTTCAATTTAACGGTGGATTTTGTAAAATACTTATCAGATAAAAAGTTATTAAATGATGTAAAACTATTCATTCTTACACCGATATAAATGGATCTCATCTCTCTCTCTATATATATAAGTTTGAGTGTCGAAATTTTTGTAGGTATACTATCTAACTCGAGCTTATGGGGAGACTCTTTGAAAAATAATTTGTTCGAATATATTATTCTAAAAACTTGTACCGAACAATATTAAATAAATATTTTTAAATATGTAAAATATATTTTAATTTAAAAATGAATAATATAAATTATAATATAAGATTATTTTTAAATTGAAATGGATAGAAAATTAAAATAAAAATAAGTATATAAATATAAAGATAGAAGAAAATTTGATATGGTTAAGAGAGATATTTTTTTGAGCTTGTTAGCTAGGATAGAAGGAAAAAATCGTTGGGAATATCTCATTGAAAGAGTAGAGAGTATGATACTTTTACTCTCTAAATTAAGTATTTTAATTTAGAGTATACGAGTTGTTGCAAATATGATGAGAATAATTTTGCACCAAACTCCTTGTTAGCTTGAAATTAACCTGCTCCGGGGAGTTCATCAAGACATGATCAACTAAAACGTAGTTGTGATTGCAGATCCGAGGACACTCTAGCTGGTCCCGTAAGGTCGCCATCTACACTTACAATTTGCTATGACATAACAGCGATATACAACATCTTTTTTCCAACAAATAATATCTCGGTGATAAGCATGCACACAGAGAGGATAGTACAATTCGTTTAAACTAGACAGATGGACTCAGAATCCTTTTATAATGAAGTTTATCGTTTATGCACAGGATTAAGAAAAGAATAAGAGTATATATTGATAGGTAAAGGTGAAAGAACAATATATATTAATAAAATAAGATATATATGTTGCATAAATATATCACAATTGGCTTAATCTCATGTGATCACTTCACGTGAGGTTTGATATGGTATTCATGAAATTCCTGCACTTAATTGCTATACATTGCATGCATTAAATAGCTTTACGAGCATGTTAATTTGTGCATTTGAACCTTTAGGTCCACTTTTAATTAAACCTGGAAGCCAAAAAAGACGACAGAGCATGAATGCACGTACATAAGAATCGTAATAAGTCATATTAGTTACGTTGTTCTGTGTTTGTAATATATTTAGTCAACATGTGACTTGAAAACAAGGCAAAGAGCCATTAAGAATCTATAATTTAACTTTTCTCGGTGCAGTTAAAGTGTAAACCATAACAGGAATATGGTTTGGATCTAAGTTTTTCTGCAAGTACCTCTAAAAAAAGAAAATAAAAAAAATGAATTTTTCTATAAGTTAAAATGAATTTTTTATTAATTTATTTGTATATATTATTCCATCTTTTAGAGAAATTATATTTGTGTATTTCTAAAAATTAGCTAATAAAGAACTTATTTTTACTTATAAAAAAATTTATATAATTTTTTATTTTATTTTATTTTTAAAAATGTTTTTAAAGAATTTATTCAAATATATTTTAGATAATGAAGCTAGCAAATACCATAAATATCGCAAAAAACAAAAAAATCCGAATAGGTACACTCCAGCCCATTGCAATAAAGGAATAGTGGCCCGACAGGTACCATACTATTGCTAGCTCTAACTCTTAAACCTCAAACAACTTCATCATTGTCTTTGTTGGTTAAATGCATGCACCCCCTCAATGTTAATATTTCTCCTCGATATTCGAGATTCTGTTGCTACCACATTTTGCTGCACCCATGCATGACCACAACACTCCTTGTTGGTGGTGGTATTGATTAGTACGGTAGTGAAAAACACGTGTATATATAGATAAGGTGCAGCTAAACTGTAAAATATGTGAACACATTGAAATTGAAGGACAAGTGCGTAGCATCTCTTGTTAAACAACAAGAGAAAGGTGGAACGTGCGTGTATAGGTAGCAAGTGACATATGAAAGACACCAGCTACTCTTTGTTTTCAATTTACATAGATGATTTGAGCTAATATATATTACTCCCTTATTTTATTTGATTATTTTTAGAGAAAATTATGTTTCTATTTATGTGTTTATTTATAAATTTAAAGCAAACATTCATTATTAGCATTTTTAATTATTTTTCATTTGTTTATCCTATCTTTTAAGATGATAGCATGCACATAGATTAAGAAAAATAATTAATCTCCTAATTTTTATTAAAAATGTTTGTATTTTCTTAGCCTTTTATTTCTATTATGACGTATTATACACTATTGTTTTCCCTCCATTTTTATAAGGATATGACTGAGCAAATAATAATTAATGTATTTTGAAATTTTAAAATAAAAATAATATTTTTCTTCAAAAGTGAAAAAAATACAAAAGTAATATGTTCTTATTTATACTTGATTATTAAATATTTTACACTCATAATTGATAAGAGAAAAATAATTATAAAGGTCCTATTAGGATTTTTTAAAAAATATAATAAAGAGTACGAATTCTTTTTAAATCGCTTCAAAATAAACAAATAAGAAAAGTTAGAGTAATTTATTACAGCTCGAAATATATATCCTCCACATGCACGTTCATAGATGAGGGTTTTTGTTTGAAGCTGATGGTGAGGGGAATTATTTGGGGCTTGTGTCCAATAGTAAAACAAATGCACCTATTAATAATAAATCAATTATTAATTAAAGTTTTGAATTAGACAGCGATTAAATAATTAATAAGTACAAAATTTTGTTAATAAAAACCACGATATTTAATATATTAATAATAGTTTTTGGTGTGTTACTCATTGTGCTCTCCTTTAAACATATATATATATATATATATGATTATAAATATTTAGCTTATGAAAAATTATTAATAATACTTATGTTTTTATAGGGTAATACTAAATGTTATATTACTAATAAAAAACATTTTAATGTGGACATTAAGAAAATTGTTTCATATATAATCAAAGAGAGCTTCATCGTTCCTAATTGGCTTGATAAAAATTATCTCTCATGAAAAATGCATATAAACTTGTAGAAAAAAGGAATTTATTATAGATTAATGGACTAATCACAATAGCCGTTAATCAAATGGCACATAAGTATTACCAAATTTAATTATCATAATCAGATAAGTTGGATTGAAGGATTTCGAGTGTAAAATTATAAAATTGGAATGATAGATCTTGCCAACAAATTAGCGACATGATGTTAATTAACGTACTAATTAAGGCGTTACTACTGCACACGTATGCAAGGGATCTTAGGACTATATTATTATATACTCGAAAAAATCTTGTATGATAGGGTCAGATATGTAAAATGAAGGCTACATCAGATTCTGACTCTTAACCTTTTGCGGCATTACCTGCTAATAAAACAAGAAACTGGCTTTGCAGACTTGCAGCATTTGGAAATCATTAGCTGATTTTGTATTATTCTTTAACCAATGCATATATATAAAAACTTATCAAGGATCGATGTTCTTTGTTCTTAGTTTTTTTTTCTTTTCCAAAAGGAGCAAAAGAATAAAATTAAACAAAATGGTATACAAGCTAACTTTTACACTACACCGATAAAAATTAAGAATGCAGTACATATTGATGATTCAAGTACTTCTTCTCCTTTCGATTGGCCTTAATTAGGGAGCAGTTGTAACTAACATATAGGAAAATAAGCAATTAGTTAACAAGGTATACATGTTTCTGGGGGGAAATTAGAAGGGAAAACAAAATGAAATGAAAACGTAAAACACTAGTTATAGATATATATTGAATTATTGAGTATAACAACTGCGAACTAGATAGTAGCAATAATTAAGAACCAATAATTTGTCAACAATTAACAAATGAAGTTGATGATGAACATGTGGGCTCTAGACCAGTTAGTCAATGGGGTAATATCAATTATACAGTATAAAAATAAAAATGCGGGCTTAGAATTAAAGGATCTACCTCACTTCATTACTCATTTAATTGACAAAGATGTAAATATATCATGGGAAGGTGCCATCAAACTTCCCCAATAATTATCATGTACATTACAGTAATATTGACGCGTGCACTGTGCACGATGCTCCTATATCTGCTGCTATCCCCGTCATCCATAAAACAAAGCGATCAAAACTAGTGCTATGAAATTAAAGACAGCGCTATCAGAATGTGCTTGAAATCGAGCAAACATCCGCTTTTGGTCCCACGTACATATTTCCCATATCTAAGTCTAGCTACACGAATATTTAAATAAGTGAACATGGTGATGACAACGGCGCTGGGTGCATTGCATGATATTTTGTATGTCAATTGATTGATACAATATTAATGGTTTACCTCTCCATCTAAAATATCATAATCATTTTTAATTATTATTTTTTAATTTGGGGATAAAGAAAAATGATCATTGGTATTGAATTGTTTACTTCAAAGTACGTCTCTAGGGTGTTCGAGCGTGTGGTACAGATAAAAAAAAGTGCTGGGATGATGAGGTTTTCTTTTTGTTTGAATCAAAATCACATAGTGATGCCAAAAAGGCAAAATAAGGGGTGAGCCAATATTTTTGTGGTGTTTAGGCTTTAGAAGTTAAGCCACCTAATTAAAGCAAAGGGGGTGGCTATTGTTCCTTCTAACTTTCCCAAAGCAGTGCGGCACTTGCAAGTTGGAACGTGAACTTTAAAAATGTTTATAGCATAGAAAAGTAATCAAACTTGAAAAAGTAGGAGAGAGGACAAAATAAATGTTTAACCAATACTAGCATGCATAAATTAAAGACACGTGCGTAGCCGACTTTGGCACGTGAGTGGAGGATATAAGGGATTATTAGGTTCTCGCAATGATGAAATGGTCCCGGCCAAATCAAAGGGACCAAGCGTACGTGTAAGGGGAGTGTGGGAATCACGTGACATCACAAAAGACTATAGTTTAGAACTTGAGAAGAAGTTGAGCTGTCAATTGTTCTTCCGGTTTGCAGTTGGAGAAAGATCAAATGCAAAGCGTTTCGTTTTCCTCCTCTCAATTGAGTGTTTGAGTAATGAGTAGTAAATTCGAGTTTAAGATTGCTCAACCTAGCTAGGCATAGCTACCTGCTAGTTAATTGCATTTCAAATATGACAATTCATCAATTCCCACTTTCTCTCGTTTCCGTATGTCAAAATCCTACTTATATCTCAAGGAAACAAACAAACGTCAATTACTATTGGCAATTAAATATCTTAATTTAATTGAGCCTTCTAAAAAATCAATATTTTCTCTACTCTTAAAACTAGGTTTGGTTAACGCTAACCATAAGCCAAGGATCGAGATTTGACGGTTCCTATGTGTTTATACTATATGTGTGTAGAAGAGAGAGAGTAAACTGAGCTATATTATAATTTGGTGGAAGCCTACACTTATATTTAAGGTTGTCTGTACACGTCAACGACTTTAATTAATTGACATATATAAATATGCGTGTTTGTTACAAATAATATTCAAATCATGCAATTTTCTTCTTGCTTGTAATATCATTATATTAAATGATCGATGGCTCGTCTCTTCTTAATTGTCCACCATATTATTGTTTTCAATTAAGTCTTTAAAATCTTCTTGTGAACAAGAAGTCGTATCGGTGATGTAGGACAAGTTAGAATATATATATATATATATATATATATATATATATGATTTTTAAATAATGTGAAATAAGTTTGAGTCTTTTAAAAATCTATGTGATTTTTTTTATATTAAATTTTAAATATCTATATATAAATCTACGATTTGCGTTTAATTCTCTTAAACTCCTATATATAATATTTTTTCTCATAAGATATCTTCTCACTTCCTCTATCAAAATATATATAGAGAGAGAATTTAGACCATAAACAATATAAATTCATGTTTCTAAATTAAAAACACTGATTATATATTTAAAAAAAAGACGAATTTCTCTTTGCCTGGTTGATTGTTTGTAACAGTTGGAATCCTAGCCAAAGGATTTTTAAGACATAAATTATTGACTATACAGTCTATACTTGGCTGTAGCTAAATATTACAAAAATTGTTGAGTTAATTAATATTTATGCCTCAGTTATATTTCGGTCTAATTAAATTTTTCAAGACATATATCTATATTTATTTGAGTGTGGTTTAAACAAACTTTTGAATAAGAATTCACAAGAAAATAAAATAATAAATAAATGTGAAATATTTTTTATCATAAATTCAAATTATTTTATGTACTTCATTTTTAAAAAAAAAATAAATCTTCCTCATGTAGCATCTTTTTTAGTTGAAAAATATAAGTTGATTTTGATTTATAAAAAAGTATGATTTATTATTATATTTTTATTATAAATATTTAATAAAAATTTACCGAAATTAATTCTTTATAAGTGTTTTGTTTCTATAACTTCAAATTAATCTAAGCTGAGATAGCCATATTATACTGTAGGGATTAACAAATTATATTTGAACGGGTTGCCCGGCTTTGTAGTAAACAGATTATGGGAATATAACTACCAAGTACCAACCGATGGTCGTTTTTGTATACAGGCTTACAAGAATTTTGGGTGACAACATCACCTTATTTAATTTTCACATGAAAAAATAGCACATGCGTGTACCCTAACTGTCTATGCTATTAAAAGAAAATTGCTAGCTTCTTTCCTTTGGCACGTATACGGAAACATGTTTTCAACTATTAATTATCATGTCCATCATAAAGGGTTTTTTTTTTTTTTTTTTTTATGACGACCATCATAAAGGTATTTTAGAACTTAAACAAACTTAAAAATATATAAATTAGATAAAGTACTTAAGAACACATTTCTAAATTATAAAAAATTAATTCAGATGAATTTTAACATGTATTGAATATAAATCATTTTAAATTATAAAAAAGTAATATACATAATTAACAGTGGCATGAGTAATTATTTAATAAAATTAAATTAACTATTAAGAAAAGAGTAAATAATTTTTAAAAAAGATTAAATAATATTTTTTCAAATTACTGTAAGAGTGGATAAAGTATTCAAATAAAGTATTCCTGACTTCAAGATCAACCTTTTTAATGAATCTTAAAGGATTAATTAACCTTTCACTCTTGATAAAAAAATATCTAAAGTTAAAAAACGTACTAATCCAAATAAAGATAATCATAATCAGAGAGTTTTTTTAAAATCATTAAACACTTTTGAAAAAACAGATTAGATTTTGATTTTTCTTCTTTTAAAATTTATAAATATCATCCATTCGAGACCATCCAACAAAAGTTATATAGGATTACTATAAATGATAAAACACTTCCTTCAAATAATTTAACATAATTGTAAACTTAAGATTTATACTCAAATTATTAGTTAAGCTAGAACAATCACATGTTTATTGATAGATTAATTTTAAATTGTTCAAGAATTATTTTTATGCATTTAAAGAAAATTAATTAATTGAGTACGTACAAATTGAATTACTTTTACATGATAAATCGGATCCCCCGCCCCCTCACCCTTTTTGGATTCAGAAAATAGGTAAGTTTCAGTATTTTAATAATCAAAATAGTTGAGTCGATGTTTCTTTAATAAAATTGATGATGAGAGTCGTTAAGATATTTTTTCCCCCTTTTTGTTTTCTTTGATCGGGTGGGGCTGCTATGAACATCAAAAGACGTGTATAATATTGCATATATAATTTGTAAAAGTCAAACTTGAGACTGTACAAATTCTAGCTAATGTATACCTGCTAAAAATGATAAGATCAGCAAGCCCTATGTTATGTTACCATAAATTCGATATAAAATTATAGTAACACTTACTGGAGCATATCCGGGTATGAATTCGAAATAATAGTTGCTATGACCGTAGTTAAAATTGTATACCTTTATTTATTAATTGGTACCTGCTGAGTCTCGTACTCTCGTTATTAAATGGTACATGTTATTAGTCTCGTACATGTTATGTTATTAGTAAAATGTCAAATTTAATTAATTGAACAAGATATTTATAAATTATTATAAATTTTTTGTCTGTCTTTGATTTTTATAATAAAAAAATACGTTATTACAATTCATGATTTCAGAGAAAATCAAACCAACACAATTTTAATTTTATTCTGAATTCAATAAAAACATAATAATATTCGTCACTTTACCTTTCCTCTACCAACATTAAAAGATTCTTAAATAAAATAAAGAATACTGAAATCAAATGGAGACATATGCTAACATGTCGCAAACCGGCCTGTGTTGATCCTTTATAGGCTCATAGCTAGGGATGGTAATGCGAAGATATTGTGTAGTGTATCGTTTTTATTCTTGTACTCTTAACAGGGCCCATCCTAGCTTGTTAATATTTTAGGGTATTGGTTAAAAATTTGATCATAAAAAATATAATAAGAGTGCATTGAAAATTACATAGAGACATGGAAATAATATTCTTATTAGTAATTTTCTATTGTTGATTCTTTATCTAGTTTCTATAAGGTATTAATCAATATTTTCCTTTAAAAATACTTACCTTTGAACTCATATTAATGTCGATATATAAATTTTTATACATTTTGGATATCTAATTACTTATATCTCACTGTCCATATTTTTTTAAAATATAATAAATATAATACTTAATCAAATTGTAATTTAATATACTAAAAAAATTCATTATAAAAACATATACTATACACCTAATGCATGTAAATACAATAATTTAACTAAATTCAAACCCAATTAACCTAACAAACATATGAAAGCTTACTAGCTATTGTAATTCCTCGAGGAAATATAGGTGAAGCCACTTTTCACAACACGGCACAAGTTCGCCGTCACAAAGAAATGAAGGTATTAATTAATGGCGACAATTAGGACTTAAAATTATAATTTTGAGACATGAAGGCATGAATAGGATTGTGAGTTGTAATTTTGTTATAGAATTTAATATGCATGTATTATAGGGTCAGTAAAGTATATGTAGCATCTCTATAAATTTATGGCTACCCTAATTGAACCCAAACTTAGTAGGGTGATTTTTCTTCTCATCATGGATATAGTATTTTTTTATAGCAAATTCTTTCAATATAATTTTGATTAATTAATCTTGAATATAAGAGATAGAGTTTAGAATAATTTAAAATTAAATTTGAAATATAAAAATGAAAATCTTAAAAAATAAGGTAAAAAATAATAGAATAACTTGATCGTGACCCTTACAAAGATGAGAACCAAAATTTGAAAACAAAATATTAAAGAGTCCATTTTTGAGATGGTTGCAAATTTTTTATTTTCGAGTCTCAAACTCAAATTTTAAAACAAAATATGTTTTGCTAAATTGTAGCTAAACTTGATGTTTAACTCAATTTTAAAACTCTTTTACATTAACTTTAAGGCAAAGGCTACCATGGACCAACTAAGAGGTAGTTCATTGTGGACCATAAATAATGACCATCAAATTGATCTCAACTTCATAATATTACAATTGGCCCTCCACGCACACTAGAACATTATCCCTTTTATTCTCCCCTAAACAACTTTGTTGTCGACCACCATTTGCTGTTGTAGGAGGTAATTTTTGGTTGGCGTTTTGAGTTTTTTTTTTTCTTCTTTTTCCTTTAATTCCAAAACCAAAACCTAGAAAACCGGGACCTTGCGATGGTCGATCGAGTTGTAGGCGACTTCAAAAAGTTTAAGGGTGAGGTTGTAGGTTGTGCTGCTGGTACTAGACTCATGGCTGCACCCTCCATGACATCCCTATTGGCAATGGCAGCCGAAAAAATGCCAAGCGCTCCCACACCACCACACTGCCACATCATCCTCCTCCTTTGAGATGACACCTTACCTGCATTTCGGTATTAGTGAGATGAAACAGTTAACGTTAAGGTTTGTGGGTTAGAGAGTGGTGATTGCTTCTCTTGGCGTGTGTGTGTGAAAGATGAAAAAAAAACCAAAACGTCGTCGCCAAAAATCCTTTCTAGCAGCAACAAACAATGGTTGAAGGCAAGGTTGTTAAGGAAGAAGAAGAGAGATAATGTTATGTTGTCAAAAGTCTATTGTAATATCATGAACATTAAATCAAGAGAAATTCTTAGGTGCACCTGGAGCAAGACATTTTCTTGCTCTGTTCCATTCATTATTCGCCATGTCAGCAATCTACCTAGAAAAAATAAAAAATATCATTAATCTACCTAGAAAAATTAAAAATTATCATTAATGTACCTAAAAAAATAAAAAATTGTCATTAATGTAGGAAACAACAATGACCCACAATGCTGACATAAAAATTTCTCTTAAATCAATATGATGGCTATTATTTATGGTCCATAATAAACCACCTGTTAACTTATCCGCTATAGTCTTGACCTAGCTTTAAAAAATTAAAATGAGTTGTAACATTTTTATTTATTTTTAATTATTATCCCACAGTGACACCTTATCGTCATCGCCTCAACTTGGATGCCATTGTTAACACCCTCCAACCATATCATCGATCGCCTCCACTTGGTAGGCATGGCCATTGCCACTAATTGTGAAGCTTTTTGAATCCATATTTTGAAACCATGTGGATTCTAATTCAAAAGATTGACTTCATTTGCTCTATTCTTGTGAAACATGCTACCGCTCCCATTCACCGCTGATTTTTTTTTCATCTGGGATGAAAGATTGATACCATGTTTAATGTTGCTTGCTCCACTGCGCGTGCTTTGAATTCGTAGATAATGAACGCAAAATTTAATCATATTTTTTTTTCCTCTTACTTTAAGAAACTCAAATATATAATTAAGACGGTTTGTATGTTGCTTTAATAATTTTAGGAGTTTTGATAATGTTACTTTTCAACCAATCAAATTATATATCATTTTCTCATTAATTGTTTTTTTTTTATTTTTTTCAAAGTCCTTCATTATTATTTTTTAAAATTGTAAATTTTTTAAATTAGAAAATATGATTAAAGATAATCTTAGAAGTAAACCCTTAAATCTTTTTAATTACTTTTAATACTTGTTATAAAAATTCTTTCGGGGTTTAGTGTTGGAAAATTTCTGTTTTATTGTTTCTTAAGCATACGTTTTATAAAAAAGTTTTAAAAGTAATTAAAATGATTTTAAGTTTCAGACCTCTAAAGTTATCTTTAATAATATTTTTAATTTTAAAATTTTAAAAGATAATAATGAAGGACTAATTTTAAAAACAAAAATATAATTAATGAGAAGAGAACATGTAAATCTATTGGTTAAAAAATTAATAGTATTAAAAAATTCAAATTATTGGGACACCATAAAAACTCTCATACAGTGAATTGAATTTTCGTTATAAATTTAATCTTTATTGTCTGTTGTTATTATAATACCGTCTTTCAAATTCATAACACAATAAAATTTTAAAAGCAAATTAACAATGTCCTGGGTGTATAAGAAAAAAATACTTTAATGAAATTTCTATTGTTTCTATGTTTCATATTAACTTTGTATGATTTCTAGGATGCTGCAAATAAATATGTGATAATAAGAATTACACATGAAAAATTAAATTAAAAAATTATCAAAATAAAAAATTTTTAAACTAAATATAACATGAAATATTAAAATATATTTAAACCTTAATCTTAGGTAAAAGAAGGTGAAACATGAAAAACACCTGTAAAAAATTAAGGGTACACCAAAAGGGAAATGAACATGGCCATGGTGACAGAGCCAAACCTTAAAGCAGTTATGGGTACTTTTCAGACCCTATTTATCCCACACAAACCTAACTTGTCTGTTTTACCCATCCACTCGCACGTGCCATCCATTCACTTCGTGTAGCATCCTTATTTCTAAAATCTCGATTTCTCGTCTTACTTCACTTGTGCTATTAATGAATTTGCAGCGCTTAAGATGACCTACATGTCCTTACCAACTAAGGGGGCTCAGCTCCATCTGCAATGATTATGTAGGGCACTATGGTCATTCCAACATATCAAAAAAGATGGTGGTAGTTTGGATCATTGAGATGACTTTGTACTCACCTTATCTTTATTTTATTCCGTAGTTTGCGTTGGTCTCCAAAGGACGGATTCAAATGACAATAAAAGCCAAATACTTGTGATGACATTGTGCTAATTTCTTAAACACCATATATAAAACAAAGCTAGTGTGATAAAAAAAAAAGGATCACGATCCTCTCATAGTCTCATACACACACACATATATATATATATATATTCTTAAAAATTGGAGGATTTTTATCGTACAAACAAGCCCTCTATATTTAGAATTTGTGTATATTTCTCTTTTGTCGACTCATATTTCGAAAGCGAACAAAAATGACACACACAAATCCTTAGTCTGTTAAATTCATCGTAGTCAGTTTGGAATAATCCTTAGCTTTGACTTGTAATTCCAAGCATTATTATGTTCGTAATTTTTGTTGTGTAGAATGTAGATAAGATAGGGTTAGTATCGTCATTCCAAAACGATGAATATTTCTTTTGCGTATAGTTCATTACCATTTATATAAATATGGAAAAAATGGTGTCAAATTCAAGAGTATGAAGATAAAAAAGTATATATAAAAGGACATTATTGGCGGGGAAAAAAAACGAAAGGAAGAGGTGAAGACCGAAGAAGAGTGAGAGCGACCGCTTCCCTTTCCTCTCTCCTCTTCTCTTTCACACACTCTCTCTCTCTCTCTGTTTATTTGGGACAAGTATGATATCAGTTCCCCAAACCCTCCATCTTTAATTTTATATTGTTGTGAAACCCGCACTTTCTTTTTAGAGAAGGTGATTGCAGAAAAACACTTACCGCGGAGAGCAACAAAAGAAAGAAAAGGAGAGAAAGAGACGACAGGCGACAACGTATAGAGAGAGAAAGTGAGTGAGTGTGTGTGAGATAGAGTCATAGAGAGAGAAGAAACTGTAGAAGCTATCAAAACCACCGAGGGGAAAACGATGTCTGAGAGCTTTACATCCTTTCATACCCTGCAACTCTAAGAGGTACATATATGTGTGAATATATATATATATACGCCCCCCCCCCCCCCCCCCCCCCCCCCCCCCCCCCCCCCCCCCCCCCCCCCCCCCCCCCCCATGAGATATTAGCAAAGCTGAAAATTTAACACACTCTCTTTTTCTATTATGTAGTGTTTGTTGATGTTGGATTTGCTTGTTCTCCTTATTATAACTGATCGATAATTCAACTATTGGACAGTGGTAATACTTACAATAAGCTAGCTGAGGAGGCTAGGGCCGGGATTATTGGTTGTTGTTGCTACTTCTTGCTGGCAAAGGAAAAAGAGATGAAGATGATAGTTTTAATATGGGAAGAACAGCAACACCGTCACATTCAACAACTATACTAGTGCTACGCACCATTGGTTTTCTCTTGGATCTTGTATTAATTCCTGCAATTCTATGTCCCAAGATTTTCAACAAGGAATCTTCAGCTTCCCGAATGGATTGGAGAGAGGAAGGGTGATGAATCCGCAACAGCAGATCCGGCGGGACAAGGTAAGGTTCGAGGCGGCGCCATTGGTAGGGATAGAGGAGGAGGAACCGGTGTACGAGACCGCCGGGATGTTGTCGGAGATGTTCAATTTTCCGCCCGCGACGGAATTGCTGGAGCAGCAGCACGTCACGGCGACGTTCCGGGCGGCGAGGCAAGCTGGAGAGTGGTACGGAAACAGACAGCAGCAACAGCAACAGATTTCAGGCATTAATGCTGACTCGGCAGCAGCCATGCAACTTTTTCTGATGAACCCTCAAACGAGGTCGCCTTCTCCTCCTCAAAGCCATGCTACTCCTTCTTCAACTCTTCACATGTTGCTTCCAAATCCTTCTTCGAATTCCCTCCAAGGATTTACTAGTTCGGCCGCGGGAGGGTCTTTTGGTCAATTCACATGGGTTCCTGAGAGTGCTCACCAACAAGGAGGCGTGGTGGAAGGGCAAGGTCTTTCGTTATCGCTGTCTTCTTCGTTGGAGGCAGCGAAAGCCGAGGAATTGAGGATGGGGGATAGTGGTTTTCTATATTACAATCATCAACGAGGTGGTGCTGGAGGTGGAGGTCCTTCTTCTTCTTCTTCTTCGGCGGTTCAGTTTCAGTACAAGAATAATAATAGCCATCATAATCAAGCATTGCATTTACAAGGGGCGATGGGACACGACAACAACCACCAGGGACATGTTGGGTTTGGGTCATCCTCGTTAGGTGTAGTTAATGTTTTGAGAAATTCAAAGTATGTAAAGGCTGCACAAGAGTTGCTGGAAGAGTTTTGCAGTGTTGGGAGGGGTCAGTTTAAGAAGAGCAAGTTCAATAGGCAAAATTCAAACCCTAATTCAAATCCCGGTGGTGGTGGTGGTGGTGGTTCTTCACCTTCATCAAAAGATGCGCCTCCTCCTCCTCCTTTGTCAGCGGCAGATAGGATTGAGCATCAGAGAAGGAAGGTCAAACTACTATCAATGCTTGACGAGGCATGTATTGTAATCTCTCTCTCTTTCTTTCTGTTCCTCTCTTACCTTCTCTCCCCCATCAAGAGTCAAGGTCCCCCAATATCTTTTTCTTCTTAATTATTTGTTTAATTTAATCCATTAATTAATACTGCATTATTTGTCTTCCAAATTAACAACGGGGATAATAAAGCACACGTTTCTCCTCTCCGGCCGGTATCTTCAATTAATATTTTTTTTATATATATAAAAAGGAAAAGGCCGGCTGGTATAATAGGGTTCCATTTGCATAGGATCAGTTGGTAGGTAAGTGTTCCTTATTTTAATTCTTCGATTTGATTGGTGAGATGATTTTATATTATTTTAATTGGGTTTCTTGGTTTGATGTAAAACCATGAGACTAACTATTAGGAGAATACGTCCATCAAGAAGCGACGTTCCTTCTCATTATAATTAGTGTAACATAGACCCCAACAGAAGGAAGAAAGACACTCACTCACCATATCTATTACGTACCAAGTTATTATCAATGCCACTCCCACCTTACAGATCCACACCTATCATGGAAATATTGCCGTGAAAGCCATTGTTATCATATCTCAGTTGACCAGAAGGGATCCACAGGGTTCCTTTTTTCTTTTCTTATGAAAGAAATTCAGCCTTTTTGTAAAAAAAAAAAATATTTATGTGGACGAGCCTATCAATTGGTGAAGAGTACTGCGGAAAAGAAACCCAGGGGATATTCTTCATACTCTTTTACAATTAATACTATTTCATTGCATCCCTATTATTACTTGGAAAAATCAAACCTTTATACAATTCCTTAGATCTCGTGGATCTTTGATTTTCTATTTTTTCTTTCAGAAGTACTAATTAACATAGTCTCACAAATTAACCAAATTTCAATACTTAGTTAGAATTTTTCTTTCTGCCCCGTCTAATCCATCCATTTAATTAACAACCATAAACTAATACGTATTTAATATGTGTGTTTGTCTTTCACTATTTGCATGGGCTAGTGGCGATATATCTAACTAATAACTATCCACATTTATTTCGCATGAGTTGCTTTCCTTTATTAATGCTAAAGTTGGTTCCTCTATAACTTTTCACAAACGGCACAATGGATGAGTAAATGAGAGAACATGCACGAACGACATTATCTTCTAGCTAGCTTTCCTTTTTATTTTTAATTGGCGTCTTCAACATTTCATTAATTCATCGATATAGCAAGTTAATAGTGAATTATATTAATTTGGTTGGATGCAGGTGGACAGGAGATACAACCACTACTGCGAGCAAATGCAAATGGTAGTGAACTCATTTGACCTGATGATGGGATTTGGGGCGGCAGTGCCATACACAGCACTGGCGCAGAAAGCAATGTCTCGGCATTTCCGCTGTCTGAAGGAGGCGATAACAGCGCAGCTGAAGCAAAGTTGTGAGGTACTTGGAGAGAAAGATGGGGCGGGGAGCTCAGGAGGTTTGACCAAGGGTGAGACCCCAAGGCTTAAGATGTTAGAACAAAGCCTAAGACAGCAGAGAGCCTTCCACCAGATGGGCATGATGGAACAAGAAGCTTGGAGACCCCAGAGAGGCTTGCCTGAACGTTCTGTCAACATTTTGAGAGCCTGGCTTTTCGAACATTTTCTCCACCCGTACGAATTCCTTCTATTGCTTTATTTTCCCTATATTTTCTCTCTCCATTATTATCACTTAATACTTAATATAACATGATGATAAATTATAAGATGGTAAAATTTTGAAGATAAGAAATTGTTTGGATGGTTAACAAGAAAGATGAGCGAGAAAAAGATTATGGATTGAATTTTTCGCTAATAAATACTAACTGTTAATATTTACTGATAACAAAAGATGATTAAATTTTATTAAATTCCTCATCAGTAAAGATATGTTGCTACAAATAGAATTAAATTCTTATTCATTAAGGTTTTATACATAAAAAATATGAATAGAAAAAAAAATTATACTAAAATGATTAGTTAATTTTTTTACAAAAATTAATTATTAAAAAAAGTAAATAAATACAACAATATTATGATGTTCCAAAATTATAATCCTCAGATATCTCTACATGATACATAATTGATTTTCATTTTTTTAAAAGATTAAATTTGTCATATAAAAATTGATCAAGATCTAACTAAACACGTAATAATTTCACACCACCTAATACTTTTCCAAACACAAAAATCATATCTACATACTACTGTTATTATTGCATTATTAGGTGATTACTAAAATAAAAATAACATTTGTTTGAACACTAGTGAGTATATAATAATATCATTTTCCTTTTCAAATATAAGTAATACATACACACACACATATATATATATATATATATATATATATACACACACACGTAGAACAAAGGAGGATGTTGGGATAATCTATCATTAAAGATCTTTGAGAGTAAGCAAATTATATAAAAAAAGGATAACACACGATACGGAAGATACTGTGATCATTAACTAGAAGAAAAGCAGCAGGGCTTGTGTTTATTTAAAAATAATAAAGAGACAAAGAAAGGGAGGAGGAGGGGTGGGTGGCAGAAGGGAAAGAGAGAATCGAAAATAAAAGCCATTATTTATGTGCCGTATGCTGCGTATGATCTTTAGAGGAACAGTAAGCAGTAATGTTGCAGTGTCCTTGGATGTTGTCTCGGTAGCAAAAAGGTTGAAAAAGATTCACACAGCATCATCGATCGATGCTTCAATTACGTTGAATATTTCTTGGTATCTTTTTTTGTAATCTCGTTCAATACCTAATTAGATGAACTGATTAAGGGGGACGGGGTTGGGGAGAGAGACAGTGATCAGTGTGTACAGTAATCAGTAATCTGCTTTACTTTCTGCTATGGCAGCTAGGACATAGATCTTTCTTTCTTTCTCTTAGATTCTCACGCCCACGAAAGGAAAGAAAATAAGAAAGGTTTCAAACTTAGCTAGCTAGGGGTACAGATACAGAAAGCTCCGTGTCCATTTATACGGTTAAGGCAAGGACTCTGATGTCATTTTCTGGTCTCTTTCTCAGGTATCCAAGCGATGCAGATAAGCATCTGTTGGCACGACAGACTGGCCTATCGCGAAATCAGGTTCGTTCACTTCTTTCTTAATTACCTTTAATTTCTACTGTATAATAATTACTAATTAACGCATAAGAAGTGGAGTAATTATTGGTTAATTAGACACATGGACCACGTTTAAGTAGAAAAGATCAGAGAAAGTCATGAATGGAAAAAAAAGAGGGACCCGTTACTGAATTCAGATGCAACTTACATGTTTTTGAGTTTTGTTTCTCTGGTTTCTTCTGTCTCTCTCGGCAATGTGTGTTTTATTTTGTTTAATGCTACCTTTTTGTTCTCGAGTCAAAAATTTCGTTTTCTCCTCTCTGAATCTGAAGAAATGCTTATCTTTTTGTCTAGTTTTAATTTACTTTTGGAATCTTTTACGTCACGACACAATTAATTCTGAAATTAAATGAGCAGTGGTAAGTACAGAAGCAATAAGTCTTGTAAATTTGTTAGCTTTCAATCGAGCTCACTCTCCTAGTTACTCCTTTTCTTTTTTCTCTCTCATACCAAATGGCTTCGCCAACTACACAATATAGGAACCATAAATATGGGGAATAAATGTGTGTTTTCAAGATGTTTAATGCGTCTGCTAATGCCATATAGTATTAAGTATTCATGCAACTTCGTCTGCTGGCTGCCTGGCTCGGATTTTTTTTGTTTGTTTGTTTCTTTCCTCTGTATTAATGTTCACTAAAGATATAATCTATTCTAGAATTTTGCACGCTTTACATTAATCGTTAATCCCTTCTTTTCTATAAACTATATTAGTATATATCTATCAGCGACATCAGGCAGCAAAAAACCTTGCCCCTCCTCATATTTTATTTGATATATATATGGATACAGACACATATGTGTGTATATATATATATATATTAATTTTTTCTAAATAAAAAAGTAGAAAACTAAATATTTTCTTACTTTTTTTTTCTCAGAAAACTATTTTTATTTGCTTTTAATTTCTTCTACTTTGTTTTTATTTCACTGTCTCCTTGGAGTTAGCCCCATAATCAAACCACAGGTCTGTAGAGAAAGAAAGGCCTGTTAATTTTGGGGAGGACTAGACTCATTCAACTGAATCACTGTCCCTTCTTAGAACAAACTGGTGATGAATAGTGTCATCTGTTGCAGTAACTCATCACGTTATTATTATTTTTAAATCGTTTTATTTTCACTGTCCTTTGTGTCACACCACAGAGAAGATACCTCGGTGTCTAATCACCCTTTAGCACAAAGGGACAAACAACAATGAGCCAGAAGAAAGGAAGCTCTTCTGTGTCCCTTTTCTTTTGTGCTGATAATATTATTAATTAAATAATTGAACTGAAATTATAAACTTATTCGGTAAAAACAAATACTGCATGTCAACATTAATTATTTAGCTATTGACATGAACGTTATATGTTGCTATTTCTAATCTAAATCAGTTAATCCTTTCCATGCATATTACTAGTTTATACTAAACTATATGCTGCTTTAAAGTGACAAATACAAGCATTAATGCATTATAGTAGTATTTAGTGTTTTTTCTTTTTAACCTTTTTGAGCCACATTTACTATAAAAATTGCATCCGTGTGTGTATATTGATGGGTTGGGTGAATGGATGGAACGCGTTTGTTTTCAGGTATCAAACTGGTTCATTAATGCCAGGGTTCGGTTGTGGAAACCCATGGTGGAAGAGATGTACCAACAAGAACTTAAAGAAGCAGAGAGTGCAGAAGAGAGAGAAAAGGACCAAAGCAACAACAACAGCAACAACATTAGTGGTAACCAAGCACAAACTCCAACAACACCATCAGCGGCCACAACATCAACAGCAACAGCGCCACCACCACCAACAACAACAACTACAACAACAACAAAACCGACAGGCAAAAGATCCGATACCATCAATGCCCCCGAAAGCGACCCTTCACAGAATGTTGCAATGAATAACAGACAAGGCTTCTCGGAAAACCAAGCAAAGAAGTCCATCGCATCCATCACCACCACCACCACTGCCGCCTCTGGGGTGGCGCCACCCGTGTCTCAGTGCTTCGACGACTCAGACCTGCCCCCACACAGATTAATGGCCTCTGATGACACGTGTAACTTGGTCACAGCAGATTTTGGGACCGCATCTGAAAGTGCTGACATTGGATCCACACTCATTAGGTTTGGGACCACACCCGGTGACGTGTCACTCACCCTAGGGCTTCGCCACGCCGGGAACATGCCTGAGAAAACTCCTTTCTCTGTTAGAGACTTTGGAGCCATTTAAACTTCAATATATATTTATAGTACTACTTCACATAATAATAATCAACATAATAATAAATATTATATAGGAAGATGCTTTATCATATTATTATGTATATCATATCATCAAAAGAAAACATTTTTCCCCCCTTTATTGTTTCTCAGTTATTCCTCGATCTGTCTTATTTGCATTCTGGAAGGACAGGAGAAATAAAAAGGTAATACGATATGAGAAAGGTAGTGTGAAGGTAGCTATATATTTATTAGGTGCATCATTAATATGGTATCTTTTGTTTAACTGTATAGCAGATTTTTTTTTCATGATTTTTTTCCCGATATATATGTACTTTATTATTTAAGGTTTTGATAGGGCTTGATCTAGTCAATGACCGAAATAATAACTGTTCCTTTTTTTAAAAAACTTTTAAGATAATGAAATGTCATATCTACCATTGTCCTTGTGCGACTGTTGATTTTTTTGTTTTGTTCCTTGGGTAATAAACGGGGCTGTATTAATTTCAAACAAAAAGATCAAAATTATACAAGAAAAAGTTTGGGAATATAGACTCTCATTGAATCATATAAGTATAACTGATAAATATTGGTAGAATGTAAGTCATGTCCCAGACGGTTAACTGCACAACTCTTGTTTCGTTGAAAACAATTAAAACACTTGTTCCTTTAATGAAAGATGCGGTTAATTTTCACAGTCCAATTCTAACTCCACTTGATGAGCATATATAACTTGTTCTTCATATACCAGTCCTCTCAGTGCTGCCAAGAGACACTTTGACAACAACCTCAGTGCTCATATACTTTTAATAGAGTCAATGGTGCGGATCTAGGACCTTGATAAGTAAGAGTAATTTATTTAAAAAAATAAAAATTGATAATTATCTATATCATAAATATGCAGGATAAAGATATAAACATTAAAATAATAAAATTTTAATATATATAATCAAATAAATTACATATAATAGTGAATTCAAATATATAAAATTAAAAAGTATAAAATATGAAAATATAAAAATATGAGAATAATAAATTTAAATATATAAAATTAGGAGGAATAAAATATAAAAATATTAGATAATTATATATAATTTTTTAAATTAAGGGTGTGTATAGAACACCCTCACTATAGCATAGATGCGTCACTAAGTATTGTCCGCTTACGTACCCTTCTAATTATTGTAATGAATGTTTCTAAATTATTGTACTGAAGGACAGGTTATCTGAATCATGCATGTTGAGAAAAACATGTATGTGTATGAGCCTTAAATTTACAATGGGACCACATATCATCTACCAATAAGGGAATTTAAAGTCGAATGCAAGTTATGGAGTCTTTGAAATTGAAAACTCGACAAAGTGAACCTCTTTGCCTCCTTGGCAAACTTTCTTTTCCCCGCTAAGCAAAATGAATATTGAGATTTTGAATATAACGGGTACTCAAATTCTTACATCAACTTCTTTCATTTACATGAGAATAAAAACTAAAATAATCAAAATAACAGAAATAATCGACGGGTGTTGTTGGGAAAGTCCAAAGGTTAAGAGTAGGAATAGGCCATGTACTTTGCATAAATAGGCCTCATCAGTTACAAAAAATTATGATTTGGCTTAACCTAATAGTCTATTAAAGGTTTTTTTATTAACATAATTAATGGGTGGTGTTGGGAAAGACCGAAAACTTTGGTCCAATTCTTATATAATACATCTTTACAGAGTGGGTAATAAGTTTTAAACGTGATTAAATCCTTAATTGAGTATTAGCTCCAAAACTAGCCTAAAGACTTAAAAACAATTCTTTGGCGAACTCATTTAAACTTTAAATGGTGAATAAAAATTATTTCTACGAGATATAGAAAAGAACTATTTCCCATTACACTTAACTTTCATTTTTTTAAGTAATAGACGAAAAGGAAAAGACTTCCATCATCCCCATTTTCTAAAATTTTACTGTCATTGGCTGTCAAAAAAAATTTCATTGATTAATTTGCAAATTAAATTATTATTAGTATAGACAATGTATCTCAATGCAAGTAATCAATGACAATAAAATTGACAATGTATCTAATTACAATTATACTTTAATTAAAATAGTAGGTGTTCTAGTAGATATTGAATAATTGGATATAAGAAAATGTATATAAGCAGAAGGCGTTTTCTATACTGTTAATTTAATTAGCAATGAAGAAAGTCATTAATTCATGCAAGAGTAAGTCACAATGCACAATAATGTTGAAATAGATTTTAACGTGTCTATGAAAAAAAAATGAAACTATGATCAACAAAACTATAAGTATATACTTCTGATCAATTGCCTTAAACTCAAAAACTAAGCATTCGTGGCTTATGCATATGGATAAAACCAAATTTCAATGCGACGTCCTTGAAAGTTGAAACCGTACTACATTTCTAGATTGTAAGTGTATGGGATAATTTCTACACACCTACAGGCTTGTCAATTCCGTTTCTGTTATATGTAATTAATGTGGGTAGAGAATAGATCAACGGGAATTTGTTGTGGTATGTAAAACAGAAGCCACACGTTTCTTCCGTAAAAACCAAAACAAAGAACTTGCAAAGCAACAAGCACTTCTCACCTAATATGTTTCTTGTTGTTTGAGAAATACCGCATATTACTAACCGAAAGAGAGCGCTTCTCCACGTCCAAATGATATTTTCAAGGTTGTTCTGCTGCAACGATCAATGATGCTTTCTGAATATTCAACTATGTGTGATTTCACATGAGTTTTTCTTTTATATATAGTAACATGAGTAAAGTTTTGGGATTTACGTTAAGATGTGGCAGTAGTTAGCTGGATAGTTACACATGCTACTGCACTAAAACACAGATCTGATGGAGTTGTGTGATTACTTTTTTCAGGTTTGAACAATATTCACTTAGTTTACAGTAATGTCACTGTCGTTAGTATTTGGTTTCAAAACTCCATAGGAAAACTTTAAACATAATCTGAGATAGACATTCAATATATGCTTGGATTACCTCATTTTATGAAAATAATATTATTTCCTTCCTAACAAAAGACGTTTCAAAACACCACCATAATTGGTCTTCAAGAACAAGAGTAATGTAATATACGGGTTTCTGATCAACGGACCACTGTGTACTGTTTTTACTTTTATTATTTAGGAAGTCACGGGGCTATAGGTACAGTGTTTTTTACCACACACACACACACACACATATATATATATATATGTATATATATTTGTGAATTGAAACGTACGTAGTCTTGGTCACTTGGCCCAACAATGGATATTGCATTTGCATGGCAAAGACTCCTTTGAGCCACTGAAATTGCATACTCTTTTCGGGCTGTCCTTTAATTGGGTTGTGCAACTACTTAAAACTGCATTACTTTTTTAAAAAATTGTGTAAAATTTTGACAATGAGGATTGAATTAATATACGACTTATGTACTACCCCAATTCTCACCACTATACCGATCCAATGACTTGCAATACTAAAAATATAATAATTACATTGCCACTGGAATTATTGGAGTCAATATGTTTCTTCTTATTAATTAGCTTCTTGTTCTCATTAGAATATTAGTAAGTACACTAAAGCTAGAAGACCAATGTCTATGAGTGGTAGTCTTTCATCACATTTTTTGGGAAAAATTATTAGATAGTTAGAAATTATTAGGTGTTTATAATTTGACTAATTTTTATGTGATACATATTTAAATTTTTTAAATAAAAATAATAACACATAATTATATGTGATGTAAAAATTAATGGATACCATAAAAGTTCTAAACTATCTAAGTTCTTATTCTTCAAATATCTTTAACAGCCAAACTTAGTAACCAATTAGACACCCGACCCAGTTATATAAGGATTAGTGTGAATTGATGAGTCATTATGATGTCATCAATTATTGTAACAAGTAATTATTTGGTAATTTAAATTATTATGAAAAGAACATGTTATTAAAAGTAGGTCAGTCGTTACGTAGTCGGTCTGATTGTGAATATGTGATTCAGTCTTCCGTTGTATGGACCACTTCCTAATTTATCGTTATCATTTTTCTAAATTTAATTTAATTAACTTCATATTATAGTTCCTACCTACCAAATGTGTGCATATGTAAGATTATTTTTGTGTTTACTCCAGTTATAACATGAAATATTACTGTTTTGGAAAGAATATCAACCAGCGAATATGCTTTATATGGAATAGGTTTTGGTAAATATTTGCATGTTACTTAATATAACTTACTAAGAATCAATGTATGAGTAAAAGTTTACATATATAACGATCTAATATATATACTCGTCTCCTTTGAACATAAAATTGATGATTCATTAGCATTAAGAGAGAGGAAGTAACTAGGGTCCTCTGAAGAGACAATTCATTAACATTTAACAGCAAGAGAGACAATAGAAGGGATCGCTGCAACCTAGTGGATGATGGAGGGAATCCCCACCGTAGAATTTTTAGTTTGTCTTGTATAGGTACAACATAACTTGCACATTGAATAGAAAAAGAAGCTGACGAAAAGTCGATACGAGGGCTTTGAATTCGATTCCATTTAATGAATGAAGGAGCCCACTGTTGCCATCACCAACAAGGGATGAGATGCTCAGATTGACAGCAAATTGGGCCGGGCCCACCATTTTGCAATGTGACAGAACAGAATGAACAGGTACCCGTCACCCGTCAGAACCCCATCGATGGGTCCCAAAAGAAAATTTTAACAAAGAGATGATAATATGAGGGGTCATGAGACTGAGACCTACATTGAATCATTTAATGTTTTTAATAATTTTAAGAAGTAAAATATCAGACATTGTTTAAGTTTCTACTTTCTAAAATATCAATGCTTTAACTTTATATTTGATATTTTTAATCAAAGACGCTTATTACTAAATTCTTATAATTATGATTTGACAAGTTATTTTTATATTGACGCTGATCGATTAATTGTTACAAGAGGTGATTAATTGGATTCATTTAGTCTTGGGCCACGGTCCATCTTTGACACTGGAGAAAAGGGCTTATATACTGTATAGGTTGATATAGACTATGGTATAATCAGCCCATCTGGTGCTACCAATGCCCATTGCCATAGATACAGGGTACGGAGGAAAAATTTTGTGTGCTTGAATAGCTTTTAAAATTATGATAGATTATGATAAATTAATTCTGATTTTGATTACATTTGAATGTTTGGATTGTTTTTAAAATTATGGTAGAGTCAATTATGATGAAAAAACTCATGGTAGAGTTTAAGAAAGTAAAAATACCTTCTACTTTTACTACAATCAATTCTATAAAATCAATTTTTTAAACCATCAATTCAAATACACACTGTCTTAGTAGAAATGATACTATGGTTTGGGACCATCATGTCAGCTGTGGTCCCAACCAATGAATAGACGACAAGTGTTGTTAGAGAGATACAATAACGATATGGACGAGGGTTAACGGCATTTTCGAATACGGAGGTTTAAAATTTAAAAAACAAGATTATCAATTTAACGCAAATAACAAATAAGTGAATAACTGACAAATCGTATTTTTTTTCTTCTTATTCTTGATCAAAATAATTATAAATATCTTCTTCCAAAAATAATTGTTGTTGTTGTCTCTCTTCCTGAACGTCAGAAATTTTTATCTTGTTGATTGATATTAATAATAACCTTTGTTTAATTTGCTTCTAAAAGAGAAAAGTAATGTCCTGCCATCATGCCTCTGCAGATACGACTTTGTTGGCCAATTTGTTAATTGATCAAAAGTTTCAATGGAATTTGATATCATCCGCTGGTGTAAGAGTCATGGTTAGAACTTTTAGAAGAATTAGCAAACAAGAAACAGATTCTAATCTGTTATATTATATATAACTCTATTTGGTGCTTTGTAGAGGAAACATATAACAATGCCTATATTATATACATCTCTAGAAAATTCATCCCCTGTAGAACAAGTAGAAACACAAACCTATTAGTTCAAAATGAAAAGAAAAAGATACAGGGAGAAGAAAATCATGCATATGGCACGGTGTGGCTCGATCCGCGTTTACTTTTTCATTTTATTTTTTATGGTATTTCCTTTTCTACTCGGTGATAAGAATTTGTGCATGATATTCAAAACCAGATAACACGTTATTTTTGCGGGTCTATCCATTAAGCTTTGATTTAAAATTGCCTTTAAGATTATATGAATTTCTTAGAGTCATTTATTCATCTTGTTGTGATCGCTATAATGTCATGTTACTCATAAGAATTCTTACTAAATTTTGTTCCAATGTAAAAAATTATAAGAAACTCCAAAAAATTCTCTTGATTAATGATGTTTAAAAAATAAGAAACTCTAAAATGAATTTCTTATATTAGAAACTCAAATTTTTTTGAAAGAACTCTCATATCACCTAAATAATTTTAATATATTAATAGGTTGAACACATGTCCTTAATTTATTATCCTAAATCCCAACTTACCTGGTAGTCCGGATAATAATATAATATCTCCTGTCCTAGGTTAACCACCCTCATTTCATAAGCAATATATAGGAAGTGCATGAAGCAATTCCGGGTGAAACATAAAAATAAAAACCACCGTCATTTTTATAAAGCTAAAAACCCTTCTTTGCGTTGCATGGCCCATCTTCAGATCTCACTCCTCACGCCTTCCCCCAATTACTTAACATTATGCTGTAAATATTAGTAGATGGTCCATGCAAGTCAGAAAATCATGGCTGTTTTTTTTTTTTTTTTTTTTTTTTTTTAAAATCATGTATAAAAAGTTTAAGGAGAAATGAAGAATGGGAGTAAATTTTAGGAGGGATGCGAAATGATGCGCACACGTCCCAAGATCGAGATCATATATATACCGTGATATTTATAGATTATATCCTAAAACATAATGTTGGTACTTTGTAGTGAATAGTGAGAGATAGTACGTATTAATTGACTCATAAAAGACGAAAAAAAAAATTACATTATTTATTCTTTTATGAACTTTTGGTTCTGGAGTTATAATTTGTCAGCCTTTATATTGTTTCTTTCACAATTTATCTATTTATGAATAATCAATTTACATGAAGAAAAAAAAAATCATTCTTAATCATTTTTAGAGTTCTTTATAGGTGGACTTTTCATCTCATGACGAATCTCTTTTAGGTAAGTAAAGAAGGTGTAGATGTTAGTTTACTAAATAAGTGGAAGAAGGTAGAGATATTAGTCCAATAAACAAGTAAAGATAGGGAGTATCAACAAAAATACACTTGATCGTCCAAGTTAAAATTTATTTCAGTCGTGCAACAGTGTATAGTGATGTGAAAAGTGTCCCATTTATATAAGGCAGGAGATGTGAATGAATCATGGCCATAGTACTAGGCATGGAGTGTTTCTCTTGATTGGTAAATATTCTAAAAAGTCATGGGAGATGTGATGGCAGTTAGTTGCCTAAATTTTTTATTTTTCAAGCATTGGGAATATATAAAGTGTCGCGCGGTTAGATGGTTTGGATACCAAATTTTATTTAGTGGGTGAAGTACTAATGTTCCACATCAACAACACCAAATTCAAATGAGTGTAGATCGTAGATTATTATTTTTTGGTAAAGTTAATTATCAAAAATGGATAATCATAATTAATTCTTCGAAAAAACAGCGACACGAACGGTGGATAAGGTTGGAGCCGAGCTACAAGTTGGCAGTGGGGGTATTTATACAGGGCACATTTATCTAGCAATCATCACTTATCATGAGTCAGGTCAGGACCACCTAGGCATTCAAATACTTGGCTGAAGAAAATCCTTTCTATATAATTTGTGGATTGGGTTTTATGACTTTATCTCATCATGTTTATAAATAATTTCAAAACGGAATCATGTATATAGTTATTCATTCTATTTTTTCCGTACTAATTAGAAAGGTTTTATCTTCTTTTTTCTTTCTTTCTTTCTGAGTTTGAAAATATTTTATCTATTTATCAAATATATGAACAAATTTTTTATAGTTTTTTATTACATCAATTATTTTATTTTTCATTTTTTCCCTTTTCTTTCTATGCCACTTCCTTTGTCTTAAATTGATTTTAGACCTAATTCAATCCATAAAATTTTCATGTAAGATAATAATTATTCTCTATTTATATACTTTAATTAAATTATATTAATAATCGTTAAGAAATCTATTTTTAACATACACTCCTCGTATCGAGAACTAAAAATATTAAGTATAAAATTGACCATATTAAACATTAACAAGTGACCTAATAAGTCCAACAATAATTTTTATAATATACTAATATTAATATTATCTTAAAATTTAAATAATACCTAACTCATTCCTATAAAACTAATTTTATAAGATACGAATTTTCTACTTATATATTTTTATTTGTTCATATGACTCATTGATTTAAGATCTCAAATACATTCCCTGCTAAAAATTGAACATCTTAAATGTGAAATTTACAGACCAGACATCTGTTAGTGGTCCAATAACGATACCGTCTATGATAGATCAACTCTCTCAGACATTTCTTGAATTGCGTGAATATGGTGATCACTAATGGTGATTATTCATCACTGGTGGAATTACTTAGGCCTTTTCCTAATACAAAACAAAACTTCTTAATTGATATAAGTTATCTTTTTTATTTAAATTTAAATTATTGATGACATAAGTTATCATTTTTAACTTTATACAAATTAATATCATAAATTGATTTGATTACTGTTAATAAAGATAATTCATATAATAATTAATTCAATTACATTTATAAATGATAACTTCTATCCAATTAATTCAATTTTAATTAAAAAATATTGTTCACTATTAAAAATGATAAAATTATATCACAATTAATTTGACTGCTTTTAAAAAAGGTAACTTGCATTTATAATTAATTAAAAATTGTAAAAAATAGACAATAAAAATATGTTTCCGTTGTGTAAAAAAGAATGCAAAAAAAAAAAAAAATGCAATCCAAACATCATTGGCAAAATATCCAACAAAATCACATTTTCGTTGTGTATTTTTTTTTGCACTCCCTCTTACACAATGAAAACATGTTTTCATTGTGTATTTTACCAACAAAAACGTGTTTCAGTGAAAAGAGTATTTTTTGGAAGAAAAAATATTTAAAGTCCAATACCAATAGTAGTATTAATAGTTAGAATAGTAGCTCTCATTTTGTTTTGTACTTGACTACTAGGCTTTGTTGTTTGTTCTAAGTTGCTGATTGGGTCTCTGTTTCAATATCTATGGATGATTGAGAGTGTTTGCTTTCTATACTGGACCTAGAAAAGAAAAAGGTTGCAACCCGGTGACATAAAAGACATACAGAATGCAAGTTAAATTATCCTATTTAGATTCTAGTTGATAAAAATGTTAGTTAATTTAATAGTACATGGTTAGTACGGTAGAAGACAATTTCGTCTTATGTAAGAGGTACTCAATCAAATGTAAATTTATGAAAAATATTGAGCAACAACACGGGAACAAAAAAAAAAAAAAAGAACTGCTATCGCGACTTAACTAGACTTTGTGAATTTTCTTAAATATAAATAGCTAGTATAAATCACCATTTCTGCAGTCATGTCAATTACTATGACACCAGTTATTAGTTATATCTTAAAAGTACAACATATTAAGCTATGTTTGGATTACCGTTGAAGGGTGCCAAACGTATTTTTAGAGGAACTCGTTTGTATCTTTCGCTCTTTTGAAAGGGTTTAAACAGTAGCCCAAATAGTGGTTAAAAAATATTCACTTCTTTATTTTTAATGTTTTGAAATGAAGTATCCCCATACCTTGTATTGAATAGTGGGGTTTGCTTCCACTAAAGTAAGAAGCCATAATGTAGCTATTAATTGAAAAAATTGCTATTAAAGTTATAATTGAATGTATGTACTTGTACAATAAAATAAATCTCAATTTAGAGAAACTAAATCCTTAGTATTTGTATAATTACTGAAAGTTACAATTCAACGAGTGATTGTATACATGAAACGGCCATATATACAGGACTCAGTACTAGTTAGCAGCTGGACTTAAACCACATTGGCAAATCAACATATCATTTATAATTGCTTAGAATAGTCACCTCAAAAAAGAAATTCAAATTCCAAAACGATTCTAAGATATATTCATGAACATATAATCACATGGTGCTTTGACAACATTCAACTATCTGGCATGGCATTACTTTGGCCTTCCACATATGGCCTAATGAAAGTCCTACGCCACCACACCTCAAAAGCTCTCTGAAGATTGGGACAGCCATCACCAGTTTTCAAGAAACTTCCAACCCATGAAAGCAAAATACTCTGCTGATCCTCCAAAGGCAAGGTGAGAATTGTCCTTCCAATTCCTTCCTCCACAAGTTTCCTATCGAATGACCTGCACCCGTGCTGCAACCAGTTATAGTCATTGATTAGAGGCTGTAGCCATGTCTGCAACAACAACTGGCGCGTGTTCTTTGATGGCAAAACCTCACCTCTTCCAATGCCAACATATAGTCTTCCTGAAATGCAACTGACATGATAACGAAATGCAATCGGAAGCTGTCCATGAAGGGCTGCCAATTCCTGCTGGTTTGCCCACATCAGCGCAAAATCTTCAGCAGCTTGTTTGTCAACTAAAATCTCAAGCAACCATGACAAGTTATCAGCTTCAAGAGCTATATGTTTTACTACAGGTTCTTTGTTATCACTAAAGCCTGGCTCTGCCACCTGGTTGAACAGACACAACAAAGAATCCATGCAGCTTCTGCATGACTTATTAATCATGTCATTACAGAGGTCTGCTGAGCCTGAAGAACTTGGAAGACTGTTATTCTCCCTAAGGAGCTTTAGAACTATGGATTTCATCTCTCGGCGACCTCTCTCCTCATTGCTTTTGAGAACAAGTTCAACAATGTGGGAGAGGGTATCTTTTGGGGCATTAGAAATATCAGGAGAAACTCGTTTTAGCACCGGATTTACCCCAATTCCTTCTCCTTGGAGTCGTAGGATGGTTGAGATCACCTTTTCTTCTTCTTCCTCTCCATTCCAAGGGACTGCCTCCAAGTACTCCAAACATGATTGGATACATGAGCTGAAGCCAAGGAATTCTGTGACCTGCAAAATTGTTTCTTTTAGATTACATGTCTAGCAATGGTGCATAATCAATCAATATTCAGTGGCTCATTCCTAGCAAATGATAAAATGGTGAAACAAGGACGAGAAAGATTTGAAATGAAGACAATATTTAGCAAGTTATTACTGATGTTTTAGGCTCTACCTTTCATAATGAAGCCTTATAGAGAACAGGTCAGAAATATTGTGACCCATGATAAAATACTATGATCTTACAGGGAACTGGGCATAAGAATTACCTTATACTAGGTTAAATCTTACTACTTTTTTATGAGGGTGGGTGGGAGGAACTCGTGTGACACCGTGGTTATATAGTATGATTCATCGTTTCAGGCTACTTATTTGTATTCTTGAGAGTTACAATGTATCTACTAGTTAATCACAATAATTTTATAAAAATGACCACCACATCATACATTGATTATTTTAACATCATCACTATAGTTAGCATTCATTGCACATTTTAACTACTGATTTCCATCAACGGTAGTTAGTATATGAGTAATTGAGTATGTATAAGAAAAATGGCACAATACAAGAAATTTCTAGTTCCCATCCACCTCTCAAGAACAATGCATCTGTAAATTGTCTTAAAAATAATAACTACTTACTCAACCGTAATGCACCGGTTTTCATTACAGTACAGCATTTCCGTATTATATGATAATCATGATGTTGACACGCTAGTTTACAATATCACAAAGCAGTACAAAATATTTTTTCTTCCAGAATAATTCTAGTCAAATGCTAATCAGTGCCCTTGAGGTAGTATTAGTTAAGGAAACAAAAGTTTAAAGCATTTAATAAAGGGAACATATTGAAAACACAAAAATCATTTCCTAATAGAGCGTATTTAATGCTCCTTAGAATACTACTATTAGTTAACAAAGCCCATAATTCTTGTAAAAAAAACAAAACCCATAATTCTATATACTCTCACGTAATCCTCCTAATTATTAAATGGAAAAAAAAAGTTTTGAATGCCTTTTTGTTCCTAAAATATTAAATGCATTTCCTTTTTATTTAACAATTTCTTTATAAAAGATGAAGAGAATATGGCATTACTCTATCCTTATTGAGTTTATATTTTGGCTTATTCCATGAAAGATAAAACTGCAGTTGATTGCAGCATTAAGAATCTAAATAGCATTGTTTAAATTCAAGATAAATTAGTATATATTGGGGAAGAAAAAACCATGCTGAAAATATTTATCACAGTGGAGCATGAATTAACTCGATAAGAATTATAATTAATGAGAAGAGTTTAAATATTGCTTAGTGGAGATATAAACAAAAGCCTCCAATGAAGCATAGTATTTCAGACAAACAAATAGACAGCACCACAGAAATAATCTGAAAAACATAATCGTACTACTAAGATGTGAGAACAACAGAGTAATAGAAAAGAACATATTTCTTCTTTCCCAGAAATGCCTTACGCAACAGAATTAGCAACAAAGCATGACAAAGTAAATTACCTTGAGTATTCGAAGAATGCGAGAAACACTTTGCTTCATTAGCCGCTGTTTCATTTCTTTGCAGTACATAAGTCCAACAGTCTCAACATATATTTCAACATCCTCACAGTCATCAACTTGGAGACATGATAAACCAGATTGTTCAGAAAGTTTATCAGCAAAGAAACTACTTTTCTCTATTAGAACATCCCTGTGCACACTTAACTTCACACAAAATCCCTGCTTTCCAAGGAGAAGCAGCTTCATGTCACAAGTTCCAGGTTCGCCAAACTCAATAGCTACCTTTTTGGGCAAAGATTCAAGTTTGGGCTTGGGTGTTCTCTGTGCAGGCACAGAAGTGCTAGGTGGAGGTCTTTCTGGATCATCATTACATTGTTGAGCATCTGAAACCACCAATCTTGATGGGGCAGGCACTGTTTTTCTCTCACTCACTGAGACGGCCTTTTTCTGGGAACTGGTCTTTGGAGGTGGTGAAGAGGGTTTGAGTTTATTCAAAGGGTTTTGAGGCTTGAGGCTTTTCTGAAACCCAACAGGAGTAGGGCAACACCAAAACCCTTCAGGGGTGACAGCAATTGGAACATTTTTAATCTTTGTTTGACCTTGCTCTACCCGGGTAGGCCTAATATCCCCCATAAGTGACAAGGATTCTCAGCTAATATAAAACAAGATATAGCATCACAATGAAAATGATGCTGTGGAGACAAATCTTTGTTTCCCTATTTAACAACCAATTTCTTAATTTCCCCTCATAAAATATGGAAAAAAAGCAAAATGAAAAGCTGCAGTCTTTGAAGCTGATCTACTTCCCCCAAAAGAACCGGTGCCACTGCAGTTTCACACAAAGTGCATGGAACATGAGGAATGTTCAATGGACTGAAAATTTGATTTTTTTTTTCTCAAATGGGAAAAAAGATTTGAACTGAAACCCAAGCAGAACGGCAGGAACATATGCAGAGGAGCAGAAGTATGTAAAATTATTTATTTTTTCAAATTTTTAATAGAAAAATGGTTGGAGCATTTTCAAAAGTATAACCAAGAAGTTCTACACCTGACCTCATCAAAGTAACTACAGATCACCACACAGAAAATAACCCTTGTCTCTCTTTGGACACTAGTAACTAGTAAACGGAAAAGCAGAAAACTTACCAAACATTGGTCATATTATGAGAAACCTCTGAAAAGTGAAAACCCATGTCGTATCCAATGTTTTGTTTAAGCTCATAGCGTTATAAATGATTGAAGAGGAGCTGAAGTATTGACCATCAACGGAACCGGTGAAGAAAGAGTTGCAGGGAGTAATAATGAGTTTAGTTTAGACACTCTTTAATTTGTGAAGAATAGAGAACAACACAAGACCCGAAAAAAAGAGAAGGGAGCAACCAAATGAAATGATATGGAACGGGATGATGACGGTTTATGGGCTGTATTTTCTTACTTTCCACTTTATCAGTTCCATGCTTTTGATGATTTGGGTCTCAGAAATTGCATCCCTTGGCCCCCCAGGATTCAACAATTTCTCTTCTCTCTAATTAAAAAGAGAATTTTTCGAAATAAAATAAAAATAAAGTATTAGTACCTTTATTTTATTTATCCTGTTTCTCCTATACACAACTCAGCAGCAATCAAACAGACAAGAAGCACGCCTCTCATTTTATTGTCTTGTTTTATTACTTTATTTATTAAGATATTATTTTGTTGATTCTTTATGTATGTCACTGTTGCTTTTATCATGTACTCTTGTAGAGTAGAGTAAAGCTAAAGTATGTATGCTTGCTGGTTACATGGTGTAATTACAAGTACGTCCCTGGAGCTCTAGTTGAGTTAAGGTGCAGGGTGCAAATGTTTAATGCCAAATTAAAGTAGAAGAGCTGAAGAGGAATCTTGATATTGATAGCAGATCGGTGTCTGTCAGAAAGGTGTTAAGTAGTTTCTCTCTTTTGGTTGTTTTTTATTTTTGAAATAGGCAGTTACCCGTGGAGTTGTAGTAGTAGGATATAAACATGAAAGCGATGGATGGTCCTAAAATCCAAACCCAAAAATATGGATCTTCCAGGAACAGACGGCGGTGCTTCCTTTTTAATTGACCTCTTGTTGCTTGGATGCATTTTACTTACAAGTTTCATAGCCATGTGAATGTTTTATTTTTCGGTTGCAAATTGATGTTTGGAGTAAAATAAAATTTGTAAAAGCATCCAAATTTTTCTTTTTGTAAAATTGTACCTGTGAATCATTAGATTTATTTCAAAATTCGTTCACCTTATTTTGAATTAAAATCCAAATATACACTAATTCATTGTCATTGCTAAATTACTTTACCCTCCTGAATTCACTTTAAAGCTGAATTCGCTAGCAAGAATGAATAGAAGATGGGATTTTTGTTTTCTAGACAAAAGATATTCTTTATTCAAGACAATTATATTCAAGAATGATTATGAGATGTAAAGTTTTTCCTTTTAAATTTTAACATATTTGCATACTTAGAATTCGAATTTGAAATCTTTAATTAAACTTAAATAAATTCACATCAATTGATTCATGTTCTAAATAAAAGATGGGTTTGATTGTTTATGATGCACTCACTCATACTTAATTGGATATTTTCTCTTCAGAAAATAAATTAGTTTCCTGTGAAAAGATTAGTCCAAGCTATGAAACATTTTTTCCTTCCTTTTCTATTATGAAAAGTGAAAACCAACCCTAAGATTTGGCATGGATCGCATTCATGTTGTTAAAGATAAATTTTAGAATTCAACTACTCAAGTTAAATGGGGATACACACACATTACATGTGGTACTTGTTAGATTGTTATGTGTTTATGAAAAGTTAAGTGACAATCTTAAGTTATATTTTGTGGTACAATGTGATAATTCTAATAGAATTTTAGGTTCCAAAATAAATGTCATTTGCCAACTTTACAATGAATATTAAAGATTAAAAATAGTTATCTCAGATTTTGGAGAGAAAAATAATTTTTTTTACAATGATTAAAATCAAAATATGCTTATTTGAAGAAGAAAAAACATTATTTCAAATTTTAGAAAAATAAAATAAAATAATTATTGAGACCACAATAAAAATTCATTTATTTTATACTTGCTAAAAACATATATATGCTAACTTTATTTTATGTGAGGAGTAAGAGTCTAGGGGTTTGTTTGGATGTAAGTTTCTCTAAAAGTATTACTAAAGGAAGAAAATAAAAAGAAAAAAGGAAATGAACTTCTCCATAAGTTAAAATGAGTTTTTCGTTGTTAATTCATTCGTAGATGTCATCTTATCTTTTAAAGAAATTATATTAGTGAGCTTTTAAAAATTAGTTAATGAAAAATTTATTTTTGCTTTTGGAAAAATTGATTTTATTTTTTCTTTCTTATTTTTTTTGTTTTAAAAGTGATTCTAAAAAAATTTATGCAAACAGCCAATGCTTCACATCATCACATGCAGTGCTTCTGATTAGCTAATGGAGAGTTCAGTGTTGAATAATAAAGATCAAATGTCAAGAATTCACGTATGTACAAGTGATTCACATCATCACATGCAGTGCTTCCCTCTCTAATTTACTATTTGTCTCTCTTACTTTCTTTTGCTCTTTGGCTCTTTTCTCTTTTCTCTTTTTTCTCTCTTGTTCCCTCTTTGCGATTACCTTTTTCTTTGATCCCTTATACTTCTTTTCTTTGTCGGAGCATGAGATGGACGTAGAGGTACTGCATTCTTTTCTTTCTCTCTTGGATGATCCACATCTCAAGGTCGCGCAGATGAACACATTAAATTATCCATGTCTCACTTATCATACTTCGCTCTCTTTCTCCTTCGATCTAGATGTCCACGGATCATTTTCCAATGCTGAAATCGCAAAAGAATGGGGCTCCAACATTACCTAGAGGCACTGGATTTCTCTTTTCTGTGCCTTTAGTGTGAAGCCACATGAAACTAGTATTTCATCGTCACATGCATGCTGCATGATTTTTTTAGGGTGTGATGGGACCGATCACCTCCATGAATGCTTCTGAATTACTTCTTTGTCTTTGTCTTTGGTTAATCCCTCTTGTTCTATGGATTTTGGCCTCATAAATGCAGCCTTGGATTACCACCGTACAACGTAAAAGTTTGGTCCACTTTTGATGGTAAAGGAACGGTTGCATATAAAAAAACAGTGATTATGTTAGTGTTTTAGAACACCTTTGAGAACGTTTTGGACGTCAAATAACTAAAATATTAATAAGATGAATGACTAATGTAACTACATCATCAACGTTGTCAAAGCCGTTCTACAAGTCAGCTTGAAATTTTAAGAAGATTTTCACATAGTGACAGACCTGAGCTAAATTTATGACAATGTTATTTATTCTTTAATAATTTGATAGTCTCAAGTTTGCAGGGTTTCTAGATCTATGTTCATAGGATCCAGTGACCAAAAAAGAATAGTTTAATTTGTCACCTTATATTGGTACTACTACCTCTTCTTTTCAGCACTACGACTTTTAAAAAACAGAAAAATTGTTAACTGGCATGTCCTTTTTATTACATTTAATATACAATTTATTAAATATATGAAAACTTAAAAATCAATTTAGTATTAGAATTTAGATGAATCTATTAGCTTTTATTTTAATTGAATTAAGGCAAGGACATATTTTCATTCTCGAAACCCTTAATTTACAATGCGAGTTTATCCTCAAGCATTATTAACATGCCATTTCTCGATTTTTCTTGGGCCCTGTATAATGTAAGGTATGACAGAAATGTAGTTATAAATTTTTCCCACGCTGCTCCACGGTGAAACATTTCATTGAGAAGATGCTGTTTACTTTTGTTTTGGGTGCAAAAGTGAGCAAATTCACAGCTGTAGCAATTTCCATATGGTGATATTCAACATTTTCTTCTTCGTTCTTTTGATAACTTTTATGCAATTAAACATAGCTGTGCGTGCCGTGACTTTAGTGCAATCATAGAGCTTTGCAATGATTCCATCTAATTTCTATGCAAGAGAGGATAGAAAGATAGAAACGTGTTTTCGTCATCAGAAATCAGAAATTCCATCACATGATAAGTGGCCTCTGCTGGCCTGGAATTGTTGGCTTTTTGGCCCACCCAAGATTCAGTGCTCCCAAAATTTGATGTTACTAATAAACCTTCCGCCATGTGCTCTAAAGTATTTTAGCCCAACTAACACACCATTTTATTATAGAGATTACAGTTAATTATATGCACCTAACCTATCATTAGTACCAAAATATGATGCACTATTTGTAGGTTAAGCACAGCTCACTAGCTCATTAGGGGATACCATGAATCATATAAATCGTAATTAAAAAAAATATAAGTGAAATATGTCCAACAAAGATAGATGAGAATCTAAACCATTCATCAATCATAATAATCTATAAGAAGCTCTCCACCATGAGAAACATGAAGCTATGGCCTAAGGAGACAAGGTATTGGTTATCAATTTTTTGAGTACATGAATGAAAGAAGAGTGACCGACATATTGGTTTGGTATTGACATGCACCGTTGCCTGTAGTCTCTCTCAATATTGTCTATCAAGTATCAACTAGAGGTCCATGTGGGCCCCAATCCCTGCCCCTGACCGCCCTCCTGTTTTTCCATTTTGGATGGGTTCCTTTCCTCTGCATATGTTGTACCTTTGAAAGCTAGATTGCATGATGCCCCCTCTTTCTATCAAAAAAAAAATATTTTAAATCAAATAAAACCATAGAAATAAAACTACGTGATTGACCTTCTTTTTTTGCTTTATATAGTGCTATTTCATAATGTATTAAGACAAAATAAAACATATACAAATAGTATAAAGAGTCTTTATATTATTAATCAATCAAAGATCGTAATGTATGATCATCTTGTTAATTTTTATAATAAATAACTTAAAAGCTATTCCTGACATGAATTGTAATTAGTTTGTTTTACACTATACTGTATAGATTTTAAACTTATGTATGGAATTCATAATCTGTTTTTTTTTTCACATTTTATCTTTATTTATTTTAAGAGGTAAATTCAGCAAATGAACTTTGGCACCCATGATGAAGAATCTATAAATATAGATTTCTCTAAATATAAATTCAGCAATAGTTTAGTGTGCTAGTTACTACTAAACCTAATGGACATGCCATGACACCAGTCACATATCTTATAACTCGAGTTGAAGTATAAAATTATATTTTAGTTATACAGAGAGTTTATCATCATTATGTTGTTTTAATAGCCGTTGAATGTTATAATTTCCAGTCTTGTTCCTTTTACTTGAATTACGATTTGGAAAGGCCCTCGCGCACTTGGACTGTTCTTTAAGCTCTCACGGTCAAGGACTAGATAATGACCACATGGTTACTCAGTTAAGTGACCTTGATACTGTATCAAATTGTATCTGTTTCTCCTCTTATGGAATTTCCAAGCTAACTTTTCTGGATGTTAGTCATTTTTACTAAGCAGTGGATTGGTATTTTTGCTTTTCACAATATTCACATATCATCATTAATCTCACTAACTGCATCATCCCATCCAAACTGAACCGACAAATTGGCATGATTGGTCTACGGGGTGGGTGAGATATTAGTATTGTATTTCAAAGTTGTACTCGAAGACTTGATATATGGTATAGCAGAGTATTAGAGACGGAATCTAAGCGACAGCTGTAAGGGAGAAAACTGGAAGCATATTAAATGTAAATTCCATGATATTACATATAGAAGCACCATGTTCAAAAAAATTCTCTATTTTATACGTTAATATGTCAGTCATACGTTATAACTCCTCGTGATTAGTACACATCATATACATTTAATTTGAATTTCAAGTTGAGAGCAAATAAATTCTGATCCTAATAACTAAGGATATGTTTAGATTATTGTTCAATTTCTTCCAAAAATACGATAAAAAGATATAACGGTAGTCCTTCAAAAGTGCATTTAATAGAAAACAGTAAGTGTGGTTAAGTTGTAAGTGGATTGTGGACCTTAATATTTTTAAGAGCTTTTACTTCAATCAAAATTAAATTTCCTCTTGGTTTAACATTCAATTTTTCGTTAAGGCTAGAATAGAAGCAAACTTCCATCAGGTTTGTCTATCATGTACACTCCATTTAGTATCAAACATATGTATAGTTAAGAATACAATAATATTAAAATTAGTTCTCGTTAAGGACTGAATGAAATAAATGTAGGCATTGCCTACATGAGAATTCGTTCTTCATTTTCATTAGAATAATGTTAGCAGCACATTGGGGTTTCATATTTTCAACATGGATGGCACCAGCAAATTGCAGAAGTGTATAAGTTCCGAAAAAATGGTGGAAACTTTATAAATGTAAATAGTAAAGTGATACAAAAGTATGTGAATAACATTAGTATTTAGTATAAAGGATTTAAATTATCTAAATTATAAGTAGGAAAATAAATAAATTTCTTTTTTGGAGGGTATCCACTTTATTTATTCACCGTGGGAATTAAGTTCGAAGGTTTACATTCGATTCATACTATGTACATGTCCGATTTAATCAGGCATTCATATTATAAAAGGTGATTAATTCAGGCATCTCATCAGAAAAAGCACTACTAGTATAAATTAAAAGGACCAAAAGCTGCACTCATCTTTAAATGACACAATTTACAAGGAAGTTATTTCTATGAATAAGTTACTTAACATAGAAAAGGAGAAACGAAATAAGTTAAAACTTAACATATTTACATTCCCGAAACACTGGTGAAAGAAATTGAGAACCATGATCCGGAGAAAAAAAAATGTGGAAGATCATAACAATTGCTAATCCAGACAGCTTTAATTGCATATATGTTTTTTTGCTGGACTTCTTTTGGGAATTTCTTTCCTTGGTAGTAGGTGGAAGGGTGAAGGTGGAAGAAAAGGAGTGGGGGATTGCCAAATTATTTCATGACATCAGGCACTAGTGAAAAATTGGAGAATAAAGCAAAAGAGAAAGGAGAACAATTGTGCACTAAGCTGCAAAAAACATGCCTACTCTACAAAATGGGGATAACCGCAGATTGTACAAGGCAAACAATCCAAATCACTTGAATCCAGTGAATTTACCAGACAGCCAACAAATTACAGCTGACTCCCGCACAAGTTGCCTGCCTCATTGGATTGATTTGTTATCATCTGTTGGAAGACATCAAGGCTAATAGAATCCTTCAGAGTTGGGCCGTTCCATGTTGGAATCTTTTAATGTTGAGTAGATCATTTGTGTTCCAAATTGAAAATCAGAAAATATTGTTGCAACAACACACAGATTGAGGTTCTAATAAAGGCGTCCCCTACACTTCAAGGATTCGCAAAGACAAGGAGATCCTTCTCCAGGCATAAGCTCGTACTGATAGTCATATGTTAGCTCTTCACCTAAAGCAATCTGTCCACAAGAAACAAAAATGTAAGATTGGAGTGTTGTGCAATGTTCACAACATAACATGCAGGACTGAATGTTCATCACAAACAAAGGATGAAACATTGGAGTGTCGAGCAATGTTCATTATATCCATGCATACCATAAAACATCCATCAACCATAATACGGAAAGCAAATTTCTAACAACATATTTCCATATGTTTCTTTCTTTGTCATAGCAGGGCAACAATCTAATAGAGCCGTGCCATCAATATTTTATCAAACACTCTTTTCACATCTCATGTTTCTTTCTCTGGCTTGTGAGTATCCTTCCATACCTCTCGGATATATCATATAACAAATCAAGAAAAAAGTTTGCATGTAGAAATTGCCAAGCATCATAGATGTTGGATTATTTTAAAGGAAATAGTCCTAAAGATGAGAGTACTTACATCTCGACTTGCATAAAATCCAATATGTGCACGTTCACAATCCATGCTCTCTACAAGAACTTGGTGATTGACAAGATTTGGTGAGCAGCTACAAAAACAACAACAAATTGTAAGAGGAAACCAACATAACATACAACTAGTATGTAAAAATCAGAATGTAGTATAGTTGCTAGTCACAAAAGTTTATGCATTTTTCTGTCCTGGGCATTTTGAACAGCTCATTATTAGCATGGATTCATGGATGGTGGAATAGGCAAAATCCGTTGCCAAAAACCAACTCGGGACATACAATTGCTGTGCAGTAATGTAATTTTGGTTGAAGAACATTCCTTGGAAGGAAATCATAAAATTTTACCAACTGGCATTTTAAACCAGATAGTGTAGCAAAAAAACGATTAGAGAACAATGTTACAAGCAAAACCATGTCAAACTAAGGAGCAAAATGCTCACCTATGATTGATGAATCTTGAGACATTTCCAAACTTAGTAGCATCAATTACATATTGAGCTTGTCCTTCAATCAATCTGCCCATATCATTAACATGGGCATCGATGTCATAGAAATAACTGCAATGCTCTGCGCCATATCTGGTATTGATATAGACCAAGTCAGTATAAAGGGGTGAAATTAGCTAATTTAAAAGAAATTACATCTAGAAGAAATCTAAACCTCTTGCATCTATCACGTGCCTCCTGCACATCTAAAACTTCTCCGATGTATTCACACACAAATGTGCCACGTAGAATAGCTTCACCAGCCCTTACTGCCCATCCCTATATATCACATCATAAAAGTCAATGTAGTAAGCCTTGTGATTTGAGAACCAATCAAGTTAATAAAAAAAAGAGAGTAACCTTTTTCTCTGTTTTAAATACTTCCAATTTGACTCGTACTCCATTCTGCAATACTCTGTTTGGACAGGATTTATTGCATCTGCACATATGATTACACTCATAGACAAGATAACCTTCCTGCAGTTTTTTAGGACAATTCCCGGAGTGGAACAAAATGAAAATTTGTAAATAAATAAAAGAAATAGAGAAGGAATAAATGCAGAAATCTTCTGTATATGACACTGATTTATGAAGGGAACTCAAAAGCAACATCATGTAATAAGGATGTTTAAAAATATCCTATATAAGTAATTCTCCAAAACCACGACAAGATCATACATCATGGTATTGCCAACAGAGCTACGTCAACACATTCAAAGCAGTTATAACACTAACCAAAATATTTTGAAAATTGCAATTATATAAATAAGGAACAAAGAAAACAGAAGCATACAAGTGAAAGTAAGCTGAAAGAGACAAAAGCATTCAATATTTTAGTACTAGATATCATCACCAAGTAAAGCCTAACAAATCCAAAACTAATTCTTAGCTCAGATTTTGTATAGAACAGTTTGATTGATAAAAATTAATTTACCTCCAAGATTATTCGGCCATTCTCATCATATGGGAACCTGCCACGCATTGGTTTCCCAAATATGTCTTTTGCATCATCATAGTCATTGCCAAAAAGGTATACATGATCACAAGTTTCCGGACAGCAGGTAGTGTATAAGCAGGCACATCCCAGTTGCAGGCTCTGCCAATAAACATATAGGCTACAGAATATTAAAAAATCAATTAAAAGTAATGGTGTATTTTACAGAAATCTTTATACCTTCAATTTCAAAAAAGAAAAAGGTATTATGTAGAAAAGTAACAATTGTGTGTGCCTGAGTACTTAACAGTCTAGACTCTATATAGCTTTTACAAGTAAAAGGATTTTACAAGAACTTAGTAGAATGATCACAGAACAAATTAAGTCACAGTGAACTACCTCTGAGTCAAGACTAAGGGATTGATCAAGCATTGGCTTTGTAACATAGGTAAAGGTCTCCCAAGGCATAGAAGGGCTTATATTTTGTCCATTACACCCATTCATATGAAGAGAATGCATAAGTTCTTGGTCTACCACACAAATCACTGGAACTGATTCCTTCCCAAAGCTAATGTCATCACACAAGATAACAGCTTTTTGCAGTGAACCTATTTTTAAAGTATGCGAATTGATGATGCAGTGAAATTCATCCACCTCCCACTCATTACTTGCAGGATCAGATAAATTCACAGATTTGGGCATTACAGAACTATTAGAAAGAGAAGCTAAAGGAGAGAGCAAAGCTTGATCCTTTGATACATTACAAGCTCTAGGACAAATAAACCCCTCCTGGTGCCAATTTACCAAAATACTATGCTCACTGCAAAGTTTTGCTGCCTTCAAATAGAGCTTTTCAGGCAAAATTCCATATTTCTCCTCCAGTGAGGCTGCAAGACTAACTTTGCAGCAAGCAGACTGAGCAATTGATAAAATATCAAGATTGTTGGGCCGAGGTTTCATTTTCTGAATCTCTGAAAACAAAATCTTCGAAACAGCTGAGCATTGATGTTCTGCCAATCTACCAATATTTGTTGTTTCACTTTCAGTAACATGAGGCTGTATGGTTATTCCTCCTGTGCTAAGTGAGTTTGATGCCTGAATGCCTCGCTTTAAATTAGCATTAGCCTTATTTCTGAGCCTGTATGATGCTGCTGCCAAGGTTTTTTTAAATTTAGGGCGGCTAAGTCTGCCTGATTTTAATCTATATGCATAATAGCGAACTCCCCTCTTTGCAGGGCGACTGCTAGCCAGATTTGGCCCCATATGAGCAGCTTGGTGATGTCGACCTAGGTCAGGTAGTAAATCAAATTTCAATCCACAAAACCTGCAAACAAATTTCCGTAAACCACCCGTTTTCAAGGGGGCTGAATTACCCTGATCATGTTTTACAGGAGAATCTTCGCCAGTAGAAAAAGTTTGCTGCTTAGGAGTTTTTGATGGTTTAAAATCAACAGGGTGAACTAATAAAACATGCTGCCATAATTGTTCAGTATTTCCAAAATGACTCCCACAAGGAATGCATTGGAGAAGCATGCATTGTTCAACAAATTGCACATGATGCCTCTCCTGAACATGAGTTTCCAATAGTTTTTTGTTAGTAAATGAATCCAGACAAATGGCACATGCATAGCCTCTAAACAGCCACTGTGCTTCCTTTTTATGACTGTCCATCCAATGGTTACCAAGTGCTTGGTCATCAGGAAATTCTGCAGAGCATATCTTACACTTGATAGCATTTTCCTCATCATAGTTATCATTAATTGTGGATGGTAAGAGAGGTGGTTCTTCCATGATAGAGGATATATCCATGTCATCATTGAATCCCCATATTGACTTGATTCTCACCTTTTCACTATGAACTAACTTTGTAAAAAATTCTCCTACATTGGAATCTTTAGAGGCTTCAGTCAATGCCCACTGGAATTGGACATCCTTAGGAACAGGGTTTCTTAATGATAAAATGCTTTTGAACAGCCTGTAAAAAAGTTCACATGCTTTATGCAGATGTACCTTTTGCTCCCATGAGCTACATTCCCCCAAAAGTTCTGTGAACACTTCTTTTGATACTATTCTACTCTTCCCATTTCTTGCACGCTTAAGCCAGCTTGGAAGGTGTCTTTCACAGTACAAGCAATACCTTTTAGGACCTTCCCTACAAGGATTCTTGTAATCATAGGGAGGAGAACCTATACAGTGCATTGAAACCACTGCATTATGATCATTTTCAGAATGCATGGGCTTCTCATTAAAGTTGCTTTCTCCATGTACAGAATCACTACCAATGGTTGAAACTGGATCCACTTGTAGTGGACTCTCAACATTTACCAATGCATACATGTCCTTTGAACCAGTATAGTTTTCTTCATGCTTCCTCTTTAGCGTATTCTGGGGTAAATTTGAGGTCTGCTCTGTTTCAGCATGTGGCCTGTGTTTCTTACAGAATAAAGAGTCAGATAGGGCACGATGCTTACATCTAGTACCCAGAACAGTTGTACCTTCACACATTGGAGTATCAACTGGAACAGGCTTTTCGGATTTTGTTGAGCTTCCCAAAAATCGAGAGGACAAATGTACACAACAGTATACATCACCATCATTTGCCCATCTCACACACTGTCTTCCCTTTGCTTCAATATAGGCTATACATTGTCGATTCTTACTACCAGGTTCTACAGATTTTGCAACAGTCATTTCATTTGTAGGTGTTGATTCCATTTCTTTGATATGCAAGAAATCGGAATTGGTAGCCTCAACTACAATTTCATTCCATTTATTCCCCAAATTACTTGGTGAAGTTGTCATAGACACCTCCCTAACACCTTCCTGTTTGCAAGACTGAGCTGCTAATGTGCTCAACATGTCCTGATTCTTAAAGAAGCCAGGGTCAGCCTCAAGAGCAATAGTTTGGTCCTTGATTTCTACTTGTGAAGCATGTGTATCTGCACGACGAACTTCAAGTTTGGGCCTTTTTCTACAAACCTGAAGGTTTGCTTGGTACAAATCATCAGAAATCTGTTGCTGGGTGTCTTGGCTGCTCGATAAGGAAGGTGGTGTAGAAAACCATTTCATTACATCCTGCTTCCAGGTTTTCCATTCAGAACCTAAAGTTGGTTGCATTGGTGCAACTGCATCCCAGAGAGTATTGACCCCATTCCACAAAATAGAATCAAACAATTCCTGAAAAAGAAAAGGAATAAAATCAACCAAACATATTGAGCCAAAAGATTGTGATCATTGTTTGAAACAGGGCATGTGCATTCATTGTTGCATTGCATGTATTCAAAATTTGACATGTGATTTCAATCTAAGCACCTTGAAAGAAGCACCACATTAGCCATGTCATCTATTATTACAAAGCACTAAAAATAAATGAGGCGATATCAGCTAAGTAAAGTATTTCAAGAAGGAATTAAACTGAAATCCCCAGATGGCAGGGGATAGTCTCAGTCAATCTAACAAGGAAACTGTGTATACAGATTTTATTTTTCACTGAATCTAACCAGACAAACCATCAAGACTACATAATTTTTTTAAAAAAAGAGGAATCCAAAGAATAGGAACTGCTAGTGATAGGGCTTGGGAAAGATAGGAGAGGAAAAAAGCAAAACCACATGGACCTTGGAGAGCAGTATGAATATATTTTCATTTAAGATTTTTTTGGGGTAGTACCGTACCAAAATCACTAAATTACAAGTCACTCCATGCAATACACCAAGTTCTATTGCTAATTGTTTGGTTTGGTTTGATACTGAATGAAACAAACTGCTACTTCACTCCCTTTAAATCTCATGCCTTCTTTAAATATTTTTGCTAACATGATACTACCTCTATTTCAAAATATATGCCATTCAAGGTCATTGCAGACATACTGAGAAAGTTATTAAATAATCTCAATTGGAGCAAAATATAACTGTATATGACAAAAACTAACCTCAGAAATACTCAACATAACATTATCACTTCATTAACGTCTCCATTCAGTGGAGATAACAAGAGAGTAGGATAAAGTTGGAAAAACAACAATTAGTTTGGCTTTCTATATCAAAAGATAAAATCAAACAATTTATTCTGTGAAATGACAAATATTTTGAACGAGAGTAATATTTTATGGAGATTTGTTGAAACCTAGGAGACACAACATTATGAAAATTGTATTTGTCTTATGATTTAATTACATTATCTTTTTATAGGGCATCAGTCTATTGGGTTCGTTAGGTTGAAGACTTCAATTTTCTTTTCTTTATTTGTTATAACTTGTAAGTTAGAACTCAGATAATTTAGTGAAATGTAAACAAAAGAAGCAGAGGACAATGACCTAGGCATATTCTACAGTAATGAGAAACTTTTTATTTTCAGTAGAAATGAAGCAGAAAGAAAGAAATTGGATTTGGATTTGGATCCTCTCCTATAGAGGAATAATAGGATATGATCATGCTAATTAGTGGGACATACAACCAATCACGGTTGTTCCTTATTTGAGGCCTATCTCTCTCTCTCTCACACACACACACACACACATAACCATACCCTATTAGTTGAAGTAGGAAAAGATCCAAAATCCACTAAAGTCATTTTGGCTTATAACGGCACTACAGCAGCTAGGGGAGGTCAAAATACTACTAAATTCAAAATGTCAACAAAAATAAATAACGATCAAAACCTTTTAATGCCAAATTTGTAGATCTATTTCTGTTAACTCCATTGATAATATGGGTTATGGACTGGGTAAGCAGCTGAGCTTCAATGTCATTTCATCAAAAGCACTTAATGAAACAAAGGAGCAAGATAACACATAAGCAAAAAACTCTGAGATGTCCTTTAGCTACTCTGCCCACTCAGAAATTTTAAGCATTTCATTATTCTATTCTTTTTTACTGTTATCATCTTTTGTGAGCAAAAATATGCTAGTTGAAATGAATTGGTAGTCAAAATCACAAGGTACCTCCTTCAGCAGCTCTACTGATTCAGCGCTATTTGAACTCCGACATCTTTCAGCCCAAGAGGGATAAGAATGCTGTAACCAGTCAGCATTTATATGGTGCTGCAGTATGCTCTGTAAGGAGAAAAAGTGTTGAACTACTTCAGTCACATGGAGAAAGTCATAAACAAAAATTCATGGAAACAATCCATCTATCTATAAGAATGGATAATGGGCTTTATTGTTAATATAGTAAGAAAAGGCCAAGCATATCTAATATAAGAACAGAAGCAAAAAACTAAAATGCTCCTTATTTGACGATGGTATAATGAAATACATAATATACCAAGCAAAGTAGAAATTAATTCATGACTAGTTGTATGACAGGATAATAAAAGTGCTCTTAGCCTCTTAGACCGATGAAGCACATCATACAAAGGAGAGGAGGAAAGTGGTCTGATATACTCTAACATGCCATATCAAGAAACATTACTATTTGAGAAAAATAATCAGAAGCTTGCAGAAACAATCTTTGATATTAAGAGGATGATTAATGCTTAGTTTTCATTCTTACAATTTTCAACATATCTCCAAATCTTAACCAGTAAAGCAACTTTCAATGAATTGGAACTGTATCAATTAATGTTTTCAGTTCACCATTAATTATTTGTAATAAAGTTCCAAAACTACAATATCGTCAAGTAGTTTTTCACTTTTAATTGAATTTAAAATATATAATAATGGACAAACTTATTGCAAAATTATAATTCCTTACAGTATTAGCAAAACAATGCTAAGGGTCAGAAAAAATCTACACAGACAACTATATTCAGAAACTGCATACATTAATAAAACAAGTATTTAGAAGTCACAAAGTTAAAGACCAAAAAGATACTCCCTACTCCATAAACTATCATCAGGAATTGGAATTTACATTTTGCAGCTTTAGAAGGATTCTTCCAAAATTGGAATAACCATTACAACGAGAAGCCTCCATGGCAAATTCCTTCCAGACCATTACATCACGTGCAGTTTCTGTCAAAGCCTATATGTATTGAAAAAGTCTCCAGTTAAAAGTAAATATATGTGTGTGTCGAGAGAGAGAGAGAGAGAAACTGCAAGAAAAGCAGTGGAGAAAAGGAAATAGAGTCACCACATACATTAAAATGAAACTGATCGACCATGTTCAGCAAGCCAACAACTAGCTTTTGCATTATAAACCGCCGTGCAACAGTTAAGTCTTTTACCATTTTCAATCCCACCTGATGAGTCTTATATGCAATAGGATGGGGATACTCACTAATTGATCTAACAAGCAGCATGTTTGCCCAAGAATAAATTCTTGTGTGTGGAAAAAATATAACAAAATATTTCTTTCTGTCATGAGTTGGTTTTGCTTTCAAAGTTGATAATGGCCAGTCAGCCCTTGCACACCGGATACCAGCCTGCCACTTCCCTCTCCACTAAGAAAGACAGAGAAGTCACAAAGAATAGAAAATTAGCAAAGCTTTCATTTTGATTTTCCATTTTTTAACAGAGTGAAAACCTTCCAAGTTTCTAAATGAAATATGTCTGAAGAGGTTTCCAGCATAAAGAAAAATGTGATCCTAGATATTAAGGAATAATTTCTCATGATCAGGCATTCCAGATCAGTTAGAGTAGTGAATTCAGAGTTTACTACATAGACAACATTAAAGAAGCTAGGGTAGAGTCATGAGCAACCAAAAATCCCAATGTAGGGAGAATAGCAAACATTCATCATTAAAAGAATTATGTTTACCTTAACCCACAATGCCACAGATTCATCTCCCTCTAGCCACTTGGGTTCGGAACATGACAAGTCTCCTTCCTTACTGTTGTTTGGTGATTCACTTTCAATTGTATCCACAACAGAGATAAAGTTCTCAGATGTCAAGCAAGGTTCATTAATCATGTCTTCTTCAAAATCATGAAAACCACAATATTCATGTTGGTCATCCACTTGACAATCACAACATGAAGTTCCAGTGCATTGGCAATCTGAATTAATCGACAAATGTTTTTCTATCTGAGGCCCTTGCATCTTATGTGATGATTCATTCAGTTGAGCAGCTACAAAGTTGACTTGTTCACCATTTTTGGGGCAATTAGGTTGTTCCTGGTATACAAATGCTGTTCCTGAACTCTGCTGAGGGCAATCAGATTCCCCAGCATATTGAACACCAGAACAAGGAAGCACTTCCATGAGACTAATCTAAAATAGAGTTTGGTATATGATATGCATGCTATGACTGATGACGCTGTATCTCACCACCCTGTTAAAGAAAAATGTCATTACATGAAAAGTCAGACAACAAAGTTTTAAGTTCAGAAAAAAAATAAAAAATAAAAAATAAAAAGAGGACTATTGAAACTTCATGGTAAAAGCATGTCAGATTTTTTTTTTTAAAACAAGATAGCTCAGTTCAAAGAACTCCTACATTTTTGGGATCTAGGAAGGTTAGATGTACATAACCTTACCCCACAAAAAACAGAGAATGTTTCTACTACTAGAATCTAGTTCTGACAAGACAGTAGTAACCTTAGTTGCACCAAGGCTCACCCTCAAACCTTAAAAGATATTACAGAAAAATTACATATTCGGACAATATGTTGTAGAATTTGTAAAAACACCGTAGAAGTCCTTTGACATGAAAAAAAACAAACTAAAACTCATATAGATTAGTCCAAAATTCCGGGAAAAAGGAAGTAGAAAAAAACCATAAGAGCTTAAATTCCATTTCAGGATTTCAGTGCTTTCGGAATACATATGATGGAATTGGAATGTAAACATGATGGAAACAGAAGCAAGAATTAACATATTCAAGTTCCCTTATTAAATTATGGACTTAATGAATTGGTAGCATTGAAGCAATGAATCTTTGTCATTATAACCATTTCAAGGAAAAGGTTGATTGCTGACTAGAATGTATGGATGTTAATTTTGTTGTGTGTATTCTGGAGCACATAAATCAAAATGCCTTATTTTTCTATCGAAGTTCAAATAACCTTGCTACTTCATAGAATCAGGGAGACAGCCATGATTACCTTGTCAAGAATGAAGTTTAGTCGTAGGATAAGGTGCAGTTCACATATCACACATTAAACGAGTTCATACATCACATTTAGATGCATTTAGTTTTCATAGGAATTGTATTTTTTAGGAAGTAGCACCCAATTCCTCTAAATTCAACAAGAATTATATTAAATCACTAATTATTAGTTTCACCTATTGACAGATATTTCTAGAGGTTATAACGTTGCTTCTCCATAGCAGTCCATACTAGAATCAGGGACCATGAAGACCTTGCCAATAATGCAAATTTAAAACTATATTAGATTTGCAATTATTAGTTTAATCTATTGAGAAGTGTTTCTGCAGGTTACTTGTTGCTGATGTCTATTCAGGAACACAAATAAAAATGCCTTGCTTTTTATATCAAAGTTCAGATAACCTTACTACCTCATACTAAAATCAGGGGCCATGGAGACCTTGATAAAATTTCTTAGTTTTGAAGGAGAATCAAATTTTGGTAGTACTAATAGTGCATCAAGGAATTGAATGTCCAATGGACATGTTTGCGCATGTATGTGTATTCATCACTATCCCTAATTTTAGGGTGGAGTAGCAAGATTATTTGAACTTTGTGATGGAAATATAAGGCATTTCATTGTGTTACAAGAACTTAACCTCTAGGCATATCAATAAGTTGATGAAGTTAATAACCATTGATATAATATAATTATAAATTATTCTCAGGCACAGGACGGTGGCAACAGCCTGTATAGTGAACCATATGACTAAATAAATATTCTGCCATGAATAACAGTTAAAGAAAACAGAGTTAAAGTCAAGAAAGAAACCTCATAGTCATTAACAACAATATCAACAGTACCTTTAACCCAAGTTAATTGGGATCGGTGGTAGATGAACCCAATGATAGATCGAAAATAAGACAAAGAAAGAGAAAGCGAAAGGGGAAGAAAAAGGGGAAATAAGACAAAAGAAAGGAAAAATAAACTAATATAAAAGAAGGGTGAAAGAAGAAGAGGAGAAATGAAGAGGAAAAGAATTATAAAGAGAACGACTTGAACATAGAGATACTAATGACTTTAACCCTCCACCAAGCTTATTACTTTTCTCCACTCCATCCTAAGACACACTATCTGCCAATCTATATCTCACTCCATTAGGTCTTGTTTAAGTACTTTTCCCAAATAAGTTTCAATCGACCTCTACCTCTCTTTGTGCTGAACTCTTGGATACAAACTTTTATTCTTACGGGAGCATCCAGTAGTCATCTCATAACGTGTCCAAACCACCTCAATCTATGCTCTCTCATCTTTTCACACACCGGTACTAATGCTACTTTTGTCAAATATCATCATTTCTTATCTTATTCATCTTCGTATAACCACACATCCATCTTAGCATCCTATTTCTGCTACCTCTATTTTATGCTAATAGTTATAATATTTTATAATTGTTAATAGTTATTTAGAAGAAAAAAAATCATTGATGTTAAAATATGCAGCACAAACGCTTTAAATGTTAGCTTAATAAATGCATCACATTTTGTCCAGGATTTAGTTCAATTCCATTTCATTCTAGATTGTTTAAATTTCTTGACGGAGTTTCATGTAACTAGTAGTAAGTACAAATAAAAGATTATTTGTTCATCAATTACAATTCTTGTTTACGGATTCTTTTTATGACTGCATAAGGTAATGGCATTAATGAGTTATAAAACAAAAATGAACAAGTTCAAATCAGTTAAACAGAACCATATCCAATATAGTTGGAAAAAAAGTTTTATCATCATATAAAAATGTCAATGAAAAGAATTATAATGAGAATCAACGGCATAAACTTTTTCATATATAACATAATATGTTCCACTATCCTCCCCGACCGACCCTTGGGGGGTGGGATCGGGGGGGGTTGGCACTTAACTTTCTGAATTGGCTTATCTAACCCCTGCTTCAATCAGTTCAGTGTGAACTACCAGAAGAATCCATAGTTTCTTTATTAATGCCCCAATGACAGAAACCGTTTAATGAATAAGAGGCTTTAATAAGTTAAGCATCATTTTAAAAAAATCAGCATTTTTTATGAATTTTGAAAAGACAAAAATAGTTTATGCGTAACTCCATAACGAATTCATTTTTACGGAAATTTGAATTAATACACGCACTGCCATAAATGACATGAATCCAAGTAAGTACGCTGCATGCTATATTAGCATTAGAGAAATTAATATTTTTATATCAAGACTTTACGAAATAATTAAAGCCAAAAATTGAATATCTTCATCGTAAAAGTCGTGTCAAAATAAGATTCCCAAAAACAAATCCAAGCAGAGAGAAACAGTAAAGATGGTGATTTTGCGATGGTAGTTACGAGAAACAAAACAGAGAGCTAGCAATTGCCAATTGCATCATTTGTATCTGACAATGTTAGTTCATCCCTCCAACTCCAACTCTTAAAGCCCCAGCCCCCAAAATTTTTTTTTTTTTTAAACTTTATTCAACCAGTTAGGGTAGGAATCAAATGATCTCAGAAAAATCTTTGAAGTTGTCAGATTTCACAAGCACAAAACAGCACAGGGACATCCCGATTAAGGTTCTAGATCTTTATGAAATCACATTCACCACCAAAACCCTTAATGAGGAAGACCCAATAGTAAAATTAGCCAAAATCCCTGCATTATTATTGGTATGGTAGTAACACGATGATATTAATAAACCCTAACCAAATCCAAAGTCTATAACATGATGAACATGTAACTGCATGTCTCAAGAATGAAAAAGATGTGCAGAATCATAGAAGTAAAAAAATAAATAAATAACGGACATCAATCAATTATAACCTCGACACTTAATAGAGGTGCTCCTTAAAACGTTGAAGGAAAAGGGGTAAGATCTCCCCTCTGCCAAGTCTTTTTTCTGTTACCTATAGAGATTTTATTTATTTATTTTTGCTATATTATACATAAGGTACAAAAATATATATACATATAAGCGATGAGCTAGGTCAGAGACCACAACTAATTTGACTGCAAAAAATGTGACATAAAATAGAATAGACATTGGCTAAAAGGCAAAATTCAGAGAATAAAAAAGAACTAGGAAAGGGGTGGTAGTGGTAATGTACCTTAATAATAGGAGTGGGGGAAGTTTACGCACGAAGGTGAGTATTTTGCTGGGTCTATTAGAGGGGTGGTGGTGGTGGGTGGGTGGGTGAAATTGGTTTTTTGGTTTTTTATGTGAAAAATGTTGTGCCTTCTTTTTCCCTAATCGATGCCTCGAACACACTCACTGGGGCTATTGCTTAGTGATCGATAGATAGATGATAGATGATATTGATATTGATAATTATATATTTATACCAAGTGCGGCTCTAGGTTTTAGACATTGGAAGAAAGAGAGGATGGGGTCAGGTCCCGTGCCCAAATTAAATAACAAGCAAAAAGGATATTAAATTAAATTTTAAAAAAAAAATAAGGGAAAGGGTTGGGTTGGGTTTGGGTTAAAATTAAATCAAAGGGCAGAATAGAGGAGGTTATAAGGAATGATAGGATATAAATAGAAGAAAACAATTGAGAGGTTACAAAGATGGGTCCTATGAATTAGGGCTGGGGTTGTGAGTTTAAGACCTTCACCTTCTGCAACTGCGTTTTTCTATATTAGACATAGCAAGTGATAAGTGTCTACGACTCTATACTCTATGGTCAAGAGTCACGAGTCACGACTCTTCAAGCTAATAGCCGAATTTTTATTTTTCTAAGATCTATGGATATTTTCCGTTTTTAGATTTGATTATTTATGTACGAATTTAGGAAATAATAAATTGATATATTTTTTAATTTGTCATGTTTATCCTAGATACTAAAATTGAGCAAATAACAAAATAAGGAAAAGAAATGAAAAAAATAAAATAGATTTGGATGGAGAAGGGAAGGGTAAGGTGGGGCATCGTGGGCATCGAGATGCGAGCGGTAATTTGCTGAATTTTCGGTTAAAGAGAAAGGTCACACCAAAACAATGCACTTTGACATTGTTTGTAACGACGGCCATCGCAAACCAAACGATGTCGTATTGTGGTTACTAGATTTAGGTTAGTTGTGGCATGGATCGTGGGCCAGTATACTAAGATTAGCATTTAAAGAAAAATAAGATTTAGATTACTTATGGACTTGTACAGTTGTACATATTTTTCATATATATTTTTTTAATTGATTTATACGTAATTAATTTTTATCTGAAAATTTGACTGATCATATTCTTTGGGATTTTTCCTTTTTTTTTTCAATCACATTTTTTACATTCACAAAACTTGAATTTAAGATTTTTATTTAAAAGGATCGAGTCTAATATCATTCACATTAGCATCGTATTGATATCATTTTTCATATATTATTAATATTTATATGTATATATATAAATTAGACTTTAAAATATATTAATATGTTATTTAATATTTATAGAAATGTATAAATAAATAAATTTTCCTTGTATAATGTGACACAATATTGTTATTTAATTAATATTTTAAAAATTAGTTTATAAAGAGCATTTTAAAAACAAAAATTCAAATTATTTTAATACTAATATATAGAAATTTTATAAAATATATAATAATATTTTATCCCTTAATTCTATTTTTAATTTTTATTTTAAATAAATTATCAGGAATTATTTAAAAGTCACTTTAATTGAGAATTTATTTTCTTTAATTACTGTTTTTATTAAAAAATTAAATTAATTAATTAAAAACATATGATGTAATTTTAAAATTACTTAAATTTTTTGTACATTAATAATTAATTTCATATAATCATATTTTTATTATTTTATTTCTATTTATAAATATAATACAGTTGATTTTATTTTATTTACTGCATATAACATAGAGTGACGGGGGAAGAAGTCGCAAGACTTGAGAAGCAGAGAGGAAGTTATAATAAATAAAAGGTAATAATCCTCAATTATTATAAATCTCGGATACTATTTTGATTTTTACGAATAAAAAATAATAATTTGACGATATTAAAAATTATAGGGTGTTGGAAGTAAAAAATGAGTTACAGGAAGCAATGGCCTTCACGGGTCCTAGTATGTTGGTGAGCCTGCTCTTCCTGCGTGCAACTGAGCTTGACACAATTACAACAGGATTCTCCTTCAAACAATTAAGCCCAACTGAGCTTGACACTTTGATACGTCAATGTTAATTTTATTTCTCTCTATTTGTTTTCAACAAATATTGCAAAACAAACCTTCCAAGAAAATTTATGGAAGAAAAAAAAAAACTATGAAAAACGTATTCTGATGGTTAAGACTTACGCGTGGAAAGAACAAATTAATTAACTATTTGAGTACACAGAAGAAATTTACTATTACAACTTTACTATATTTTCTCAATTGCATATCAAAATTTATTATAAGATGTTTAACGTTTGTCATTTTTCATTATTATTTGAAACCAGGGATTATGGAATGATTTTACTTATAAGAATAAAGGGAACTTAGGAATATCACATATCTTATTTGGTACAAGTTTTTAAAAGACAAGTCAAAATTATCAAATATTCGTACTTCTTATTTTTTCAGTAGTGTATGGTGAATATTTTACATTCTCATGAGAATAAAAGTTACTTTCTACAATAATTACATACCTTTATTTCATTCAATTATTTTTATTTTATTTATAGTTGTTTTTTCTTGAAATTACTAAATGCTAAGCAAACATATAAATGGAAAACAAATTAAAGAATCTAGTTTAATTTAATAAATAGTATGTATGAATTGAATTGTTGTAAACTTATATTTAACTTCAATTCATACAAATAAAAAAAAACACATTAATGAGAATAATAATCTTATGCATAATTTGTACTTTTCTGGATAGCATTTCTATTTAAAAATATTTTTTCTAAAGATTGACAAGTCACCAAGATACAACTTTATCATTGTGTCAGAGTTTAATCTCAATTTTTTTAGTTCAATGATTGTTATTTCCCCTATTTTAAGCAGTGAGAAACACTCCCTCGTCTCAAATATATGAAGAATAATTATTTATTCTAATTGAGAAAGTTAGTTAACCATATTTAATTATATAAATCTTAATTAAAATTTAAGTTTTTTCTCAACATATCCTTCATTGAAACTTTGTACAAGAAAGGAAAATGAGTCATTGAAACTAAAACATCAATCAATATGAAGGATATTTTAGATATATTAGCATTAGATGAAGTAAAATTAGTTGAAGTTATTTTATATTTGAGATTAGAAGAATTATTATTTTTCACTATGATTGTTGGGATACAAACTTCAAAAATCATGTATTTTCTAGGTTTTAGTGATAGACGTAATGCGTTTAGACTTATATAAGTAAAATTAACTAAATTTAAATTAATTAAAAAATTAGTTGACATTATTTAATTTTACTAATCTCAAGTAAAAAATAAGGTAATTTCTAAAATATCTTACACTAAAACTTGATATCATGAATAAAAAAAACCTTAAAAATATAATTAGAATTAAATTAATACTGTTTTAGAAATGATAATATTAAATAAAATAAAATTAGTTATATATATTTACTTATATTTAAGTAAAACATATAAAATCATTTTTTTATTTATATATAACTCTAGTTAATAATTTTGATGTGAAGGATAGTAACTGTAGAAGTTAAAAACTTCACTGCACGGATGAATAAATACATTATTATCATTAGCTTATAGGGAAGGTGCATGAATGCATGGTGTCAATGTAAGAACTACAGTTATGAGGGTAAGCAAAGCACCCGGAAATTTTGGAGTGAAGTCTTATTGAAATTAAGAAAAGTAAAGAGGAAAAGGAAAAAGGACATGAAGACAACGAGGTGGTTCCTGGATGATGCTATGCGCCATCTTCAATTCTTCACTAGGATTAGATTAAAGATAAAGCCTGTGGAGGATGTCAGTCCCTTCTGTCAAAATCTCCATATGCAAAAGGCCTTTCTGCCAATTCGTTCTTGCTTCACATGTGATCTCATGCCCGCGAATTCATTTGCCTGTACCAACTCCATGTTGGAGCAGTTTGTTCATGCAGAGGAACGAGTTGGCATGCAGCAAAAGTACAATTTAAGTTTATTATCCATACTAAAAAAAGGTATGATAAGCCGCATACCCCAACGGCCCCCACAACACCAGCGGCCGGAAAGTTTATTATCCATACTAAAGTATAAGTTTTAATACTAGTAAGTCCATGGATAAACCGTTGCACATATAATTCTTTTATTTTAATTAGTGATCTTAAATTTAAATTGTAATTACGTTAAATATTAACGCAAATAAAATTGTTTTTCAATACTTGTGATCTAAAAATAAAAACTTTAATTTGATAAAGTTAAATAAGCTGTACTGTAAGGAAATAATTGGTTTTAGAGTGATCAACATGCCTTGATACTTGCTGGCGCTATTAGGGGGAATGTTAAGGAACACCATGAGAACATTAATAAAAGGAATTATAAGTGAAAAAATTATAGAAAAATATATCTAATATTATTGATGTACTTATGTTTTTAAATAAAATATTCTATTTATTAGGTCTCTAAACATCATCTTAAACCACTTGTTATCTGGATTCAAAGAATTATTACAAATATTGATTTTTTTTTTTTGTTTTGTTTTCTAGCGATTAGGGAGGGAGGGAGAGAGAGAGAGAATATGCCTTTTGATGGATGTATATGATTGGAATTGACTAGTTCGTCCAAACCTATTTGGAAAGTTCACTTGTTTCTGTCCTACAAATGGGATTCTACATTCTAGTTAGTCTCTTAGGCCTCCCCAAGCCCAAAACCAAAACCAGTATGTGTCCATATTAGCCTCTTTTCCACTTTCCCTCTAGGCAATACACAAACAGTTATTCACTGTCTCTTTCACCCTTTTCCCACATGTTTTAACTTGAAGCATCCTTATCAGATCAGAACCTCCTCTCCTAGAAGATGCATGATGCTGCATTAGCCAAATTTATAACTCACATTTTGGAAACAGCACCTGTGATTTGTTTTGGTCACTTAGTGGTCTCATTATGCAAACTTTGTTCGAGAAGTCACTTTCATTTTATCTATAATTTCCTTTCTCCTATTGCAAGTTCAATCATGGAGTGCCATCACTTGCCAAGTGAAAAGCCTTGCCAAAAACTAAAGACTAAATACAAAATTATCACTAACATAATGAATATGCCATCGTTCCACTAGCTAGTATCAGGCATGGTACGTACGCTATGTGCTTCTGTAGCGAGTTCATATGAAGACCAACTTCAATTCTATTTTAAATTATGTGTGTTCAAAATTATTTTGGTTCTCATATGAAAACAAACAAACACTAGCTAATATAATATAGCTGGCAACAAAGACAAAAGATCACAAATAACAAGTACCATTCTACACATTAGCTTAGAAGCCCTCCGAGCTGTTTTTAAATTAACTTGCTTTGGAAAAACTTCCAATTTGTCTTCTTTTACCGGTTCAGCTAAAAAATAACCGTCCTCTTATGTTAAAATAAGTATTTGACAGTCTATGCATAAAATACAGCCAAATCATTTGAAGATGTTTCTGTAAAAACAACAATTTTATCATTTAAGCATGTTCACCCAACCTTATCTTGTGTTTATAAACTGGTTTTTCTAAGGAGAATCTCGGTGATATAGAACTATGTGAACTTAGATCCTTGTTATAGGGATGGCATAATTTGTACTTTTGTAATCCTATTCCTCAATTAAAGAGGCTGCTATATATGTTTTTCGATGATTACATGGATCAAGGAAGCATGTCTGTCAGATTAATTTGAAATTTTACCCATCACTTGATCTAAAACCATATACTACACTAAACATTTCTCTTGTTATATTGGTGTTTTGTGGCATTGAAAATCGCCCCCCTGACATGTATACAATTTCCATAATAAGATAAAATAGAAGTTTCATTTGTTTATTTGTTGGGACCTGAAATGAAAATTTCCACTCCGCAGTGAAGCTTATAATATATGATGCGTCCAAAGAAGAACCCCCGCATTTTGTTTTGATGTTACTCAGTCTACAGGGAGAATGGCTCCACAAGGCTTATGTCCAATTTGTCACTTACTTTTATTATATGCAAAAATTAAATTAAAGTTCAAACGTTAATATTCATTTTCCCTAAGTGTAATGCCATATGTTTTGACATGATCTCCTTCATCAGGAAAATAGATAACGTTGTTTGAGCAAAACGTTTGTTTACTAGCCTATTGAAGAAGTTTACTAGTCTTTTCTGTAGCTTTTCTTGGCTCTGCTTTCCACCTACCCTCTATGCCAAAAAATAACAGAAGTTAAGATAATTCTGTGCACTGAATATCAACACGGTTAATGACCCTCCTTTCCTCAATTGTCAATATATAAAATATTTTCATTAGATATAATAGTTAATATAGCATATGAACATTTCTTAACAATGATTCTTTTTTTAATCTTTTCCCAGCTTCAGCTTCTTTTGAGTCTCCTAACAATAAGCTCCTTTATTTTTTCCTTTCTTTTTTTACCTTTTCTTTCGTCTAAATGTCTAAACAAGTGTGCAGCTAAAAAAGAAGCTTTTTTGTCAATAGGTCTGTATGATTACAATAAGCAAGAAACTTTTCTTTTTGTATTGGTTTTGGAACCAAAAAGGTCAAGCCCCATTAGTATATTAGTACATTTATTACATTTGTAGATTCGTTGACAAACGTTAGTCTCTTTGATACTGAAGGACAATATGGGTATCTCCCAAGTCATCGTCCCTCAAAAAGCCATTTAGACAAAGAGAAACCCCACAGTATAACCTCTATTTCTTTCAAGCATCCAATGTTTTTTATACCTTACCGTTCATCCCTTTTGAGGTAAATCTTTGCTTTTTCTTTCTTGCAATCCAGTATTTTTGTTACGCTCACTTGTTTTCTCATCATTGATTATAATCTGTAAAACTTGAGTATAGTCTAACCAAGACCGTAGGCCTAAAAACAAGAAAAGTACGGAAATAAAATTAAAAGAAAAAGACAATGATTAAGCACTTAAGCAGGAGAAAACAATTATTATACAAAATGCTTGATTCGTGATACACATGGAATTTACATATTATAGTAATTATAGTAAAATAGTACCGCTCTAAGTATGAAGATTTTAACTAAGGCTTTCTAACACTGTACACAGATTGCTCCAATGCACCTAGAGAATAAATAATAGCCATTTTACTTGGATCATAATTTATCATTTCAACCAAAAATAAACTACTATCTAATATTAGTCCCATTATTTTTTTGTCTCCATTGTGTTCTATCAAATCAACTAGCTTAATGTCTAAGGTTTAATTAAATGAAGGGTGCAAAATGAGACAAAAGGGTGGACGGACGATAACCAACTCCCACTTGTTTTTCCTAACAAGAGAAGAGAATGTTGAAAATAAATAGGCTGCTGTTCACACATTTTTTTTACACGTAAATATTAATTTATTAGTTTTTATTAAAAATATAGTTGAATGATTTAAACAGGTGACCTATTAGACCAATCTTATATCTATTCACATATACAATTTCCACTCACAACTTCAAAGTTGACAGTACTCCAGCCACTATTTATTTTCTTCTTCTCGTTGGTCACACCTTGGATCTCAAGAGACTTTAAGAGTGAGATTTCTCCACTTTTTGATGCTTTGACATTTTCCCCTCGTTCATCATCATCAAAGTTATTCTATAAACACTTTGTTCTTGAGTTAAAGCACACTCCAACAACTCCTTTTCATGCAAATTCAAAAGGCCATCCTTTACAAAGGCCAGTAGTGGCTTAGCACTCGCAGAAGGGTCTTGATAGAGAAGACTAATCTTTCTCCACATTCATGCTCATGTCATAGACACTTAACAGCCAATGATCACTTTGTGGTAACTTCCAGGAAGGAAGCTCTACTCTGCTGAAATGCAAAGGGACATGTGATGTGATGTGAAGTATTTGGACTCTGGAGTCTTGACTAGTGCTTTTGGCTCATTTCTCAAGTGTGCTTCATCTGAGTTCTGACTTGTGAAGTTCCAAGGTAGGATGGTTCATGGTATTGTTGCTTGGTTTTTCCACAGTTGAAGTTGATGTTTCTGTGAATTGTCAATTGTATCTGCTTTACTGTGTCAATAATTCTGATTTGGGTGGCTTTCAGGTATGGTGGTTGAAGGCGTAGGAGAAAATAGAATGCTGGGACTAAGGTTTACTCCAAGGCACAAACGTTCAAAGAGGTTTCTATCTCTTTCCCATGCTTATGCTTCTCTAGAAAAAAAAAAAAAAAAAAAAACAGATTTTTAACTTTATGCATAAAACTGTTTTTAGTTTATGGGAGAAACTTATTTCATTTTTTCTTCTGTAACTGTTTGTGGAGAAACTTATCCAACAGGGTCATGCTTAAACAGGGCTTCTTTGGTTATTTGTAATCATGTATATCTATAATATCCAGATTTGGAACCATACAAGAGGACTTGCTCTTCTTATCTTTACTGTGTTTTACTTGGCAGTTTTCCTGATAAGAAAAGCATTGAGGAGGATAAACCAGATAATCGCATTCAGACCTCAGATCGAATTAAGCTGGTATACTCAAATCACTTCTTCCCTCTCTTTTTTTTTTTATAAACTTAGAAATTGAAGACACTACATGTAGCTAAAGTACATTCTTAGGAGTTAGGCATGAAGAGGCGTGTATGATGCTGAAAAGAAAATTCATCATTTTTCTTTTGACTTTTCGGACAAATCTTTATCATGAATGATGTCAATGATGGCCCAAAATTAAATAGCAATTAACGATATTTCCAAAAGTTTAATGTAAGATGGACAAACAGAGAATTAGTTTTTGGCCAACTGTGTATGCTTGATTTCATTAATCACATCCATACTGTTGGGGCATTGATGACTATTTTGATTTTATTCTCTGTAGCCCCCACGCACAACAAAATTCATTAACTTTTATGCCTAAGTATGGGTTTGATTTGGTTCCAGGACATGGGTTACCTCACGGAAGGTGATAAAGCTAGGAAAAATCGAACCCCTACAAATGAAGTCCACAGTACTCTGAAGCAAGAGGTACAATACCAGAACTGCTCATCAATCATCATAATTCTTTTGCTACATATTTTGCTGCAATCATATTTATTGCACTGTGGCCCGTCTATTCATGTCCTTTTTGGTTGTTTTCTTTTTCTTTTTCGGTACATTACATCTATTATTGAGTTTATGCATCCCGCGAGTGTGACTTGGACCATATTCTTTTAATCATGCTTCTGCTTTGCATAGTGACTCATCATACTTCTGCCAAATTACTATGTATATTTCGTTCATAGTAGTTATTTATTTATTGTTAAACTACCCTGTGACAGATTCTACAGCTTGAGAGAAGATTACAAGACCAATTTCAGGTCAGATCCACGTTAGAAAAGGCACTTGGATTCAGATCTTCATCTCCCGTTAATTCAAATGAGATGATGATACCCAAGGTAGCAACAATTCAATAAATTTCAGGCCAATAAATATGCATATGAAAAAACAGTGTCATATATGTGTCTTGGATCAGAAGATTTTTGTGCAGCCTATACATGATTATACACTGTTATAAATTTCTGTTGGTCTTAAAAAAATATTGTTACTTTTTGTATTCCAGCCAGCCACAGAATTAATTAGGGAAATTGCAGTGTTAGAGTTGGAAGTTGTGTATTTGGAGCAACATCTTCTCTCCTTGTACCGTAAAGCTTTTGATCAACAATTATCTTCTGTATCTCCGACTTCTAAGGAGGAAAGTGTAAAGTTCCCTCTAACAACACATAGCGCACGATTCATCGATGTTTCTATGCCTGAGGTCTTAACCAAGAGAGAATGTTCTACAGTACAATCTAATGAGCATAATAAGCTTGAGACTTTGAGAAAGGAGTATGATAGATATGAGCCTGACACTTTTGGGAAGGAACATAATAGAGATCTGCTAGAAGAAAAGCATTTAGATTCTGGAGTTTACCGTTGTCATTCCTCTTTATCCCATTGTCCAGCATTTACAAGAGAATCTCCTCCAGCAGATTCTTTAGCTAAATCTCTGCGTCCCTGTCATTCCCAGCCGTTGTCCATGTTAGAGGTAATTATCTAGGTCTTATTTGGATAAACTTTTCAATTAACACTTATAAGAGAGAGAAAAAAGAATATTAAATGAAATAAGTTTCTTTCAACTTAAAATTAGCTTATATATGCATAGAGATGCTGCATAACAATCATAAAATACTTTGGACATTAATAGGAGTTTGACTGAGTACGTGATTGTATGCAGTATGCCCAAAGCTCTTCAACAAACATAATCAGTCTCGCCGAACATCTTGGTACACGAATATCTGATCATGTTACGTTGACACCTAATAAACTTTCTGAGGATATGGTCAAATGCATATCAGCTATATATTGCAAGCTTGCAGACCCTCCTATGAAACATCCAGGACTTTCATCTCCAAGTTCATCCTTGTCCTCGGCAAGTGCCTTTTCCATTGGAGATCAAGGTGAAATGTGGAGTCCAAGGCTCAGGAATAGTTCCTCTTTTGATGTGCGCTTAGATAATCCTTTCCACGTGGAAGGACTTAAGGAGTTTAGTGGGCCATATAGCACCATGGTTGAAGTATCATGGCTTTATAGAGAGAGTCAGAAGTCGGCTGATACTGAGAAGCTGCTCCAGAATTTCAGGTGAGGCTGCTATATACTTATATTTGTTTGAGATAGTAGAGTTGAATGAATTCCTTGGTTCTATGTGGAGTTTTAATGAGCATGTCCTTTTATGTTGTTTTAGGTCACTTATTTGTCGATTAGAAGAAGTAGACCCCGGCAGGTTGAAACACGAGGAGAAGATAGCTTTTTGGATCAACATACACAATGCTTTAGTGATGCATGTAATTTATTATTTTACTATCAAGAATATGTTTCTGTATAATATTTTCCCATTCCCATTTGATTAGTTGGGTTATAATTTGCTCTTTTGTTTCTAATAGGCATTTTTGGCTTATGGGATTCCACAAAACAATGTGAAAAGAGTCTTTCTTCTATTGAAGGTAAACATTGAGAGAGTAGTAGCATAAAGTCATTAATTAGAGGATGAAACTTAAGCATATTTGCTTGGTCCTTGCAGGCTGCATATAATGTTGGGGGTCATACAATTAGTGCTGACACAATACAGAATACTATACTAAAGTGCCGGATGTCTCGCCCGGGACTGGTGAATCCTATGTTCCCAATTACTTCCCTATAAAAAAAATAAAACAAAGAAGAGAAAAATACATTTGAAGTGCCATTCAAATATACCTTTTTTCATGCAAAGCATTTGTTGTTGTTTTCATTCTAGACACTGGTGATTCACATGATTGCTTCTTTAAACTTGCTTCCTCTTGTAGTGGCTGCGCTTGTTATTTTCTCAAAGGACAAAATTCAAAGCTGGAGATAGACGACAAGCCTATGCACTGGAGCAAGCTGAGCCTCTTTCACACTTTGCACTCTGTTCAGGAAACCATTCTGATCCTGCGGTATTCCCTCAATTCTCATTGGTGTGCAATTTCGTTACTCATTTCCGCAAAGCTTGATTATATGAAAAATTGATATTTATTTGGGCAATTCCTTATACATTGGCAAGTAGTCAAGCACAACCATTTGGATAGCATGGAAATTAAATCACTTGCAAAAGTTGTTTCCATGCCTTAATTTGACAGTGCCATGTGTAATGCTTGCCTTGGAGGTGTTACTATCCATGGAAGAAAATTACTTTTAACTGAGTTTAACAATTAACATGGAATGTACTTTGACAAGTGCATTGTTCTCACAGGTTTTACACCTCTTGTTATCCCCGTTTAAAATCTGACAACCAAGTGAAAAATGATCGCTTTCTTAATTGCAAATAACTTCCCTCGTTAATTAGATTATGGTTGGGTGGAAAAGGGGTGAAAAAAGGACAAAAGATTTTATTTCAAACATGCCTTCCTTTCTATGAGAAGATAAAATGGACCATTTCATGTGAGTTGTAAAACACAACACCATGTACTAGTTACGTTAATCAAACAAGTTGTCCACAGGGGATTAAGAAATAAATATATGGACAAACAGATAAACGTACGATAATCATTTTTCAATTTTCACTTGCTTAACTCTATTAAGTTGTTTATATGACCCTTGACAGGTACGTGTATATACACCAAAGAGGGTGTTTCAAGAGCTAGAAGTTGCAAAGGACGAATACATTCGAGCTAACTTAGGCGTACGCAAGGACCAAAAAATACTCTTACCAACGCTTGTTGAGTCATTCACCAAGGACTCAGGTTTGTGCCCCATTGGTGTCATGGATATGATCCTAGAATCTCTACCCGAATACCTGAGAAAGAGTGTCAAGAAATGTCAGCTTGCAAAATCCCGAAAGTCCATAGAATGGATTCCACACAACTTTACTTTTCGATACCTCATATATAAGGATATGGTAAAATGATTACTTTGCAGCGTTACTTCTTATTGTGGCAAGTGATGTGCATTTGTTTGATCTATGTAATTCTTTTTGTACAAAGTAGAAACGGTACAGCGAAATACAATATTGCAGAGTGATACATTATTGTTATGTCATTGTGGTACCTGTGAATTGTGATTGCAACACTGTCAATAATCTTTGTTGCTACTGTGCATGCACTCGCTAATCCCACAGCACGTGCATATGTTTGGTGATTGTCTAACATGTTGCGCATTATAAACTATTAATGTGAGCTTAAAGACAAAACAAATGGTAGAAATCGCATGAAAATGAAAGTGGGTGATTTTAGTCACCGCAATTAAATTATACTCAAAAAAAAAAAAAAAAAAAGATCACCGCAATTAATAACAATGTAATCAAATGACGTGGCAGGGGATAAATCATAAGTGGCTATTTTGTCAACGATTAGAAAAGTCTAAGCCTTGAACCGATTTTCTGGTTCCAGCTTGGAAAACAAATGGAATTGAACATGTAAACTTCTTAAAAATGGATTTAAAATAAAAACAAAAAAAAAATCAGGTAGACCCTAACAATGAACAGAATAATTAATGACAAAATCGTAAATCTGATGTTAAACATGTCTTGAATTGGACGATGAAAAAAGGACAAAGGATTTTATTTCAAACACGTATCGCTTTCTGTAAGAAGATAAAATGGACAATTCCATATTAGTCGTAAAATCACTACACCATGTACTACTTATGTTAACCAAACAATTAAGAAATCAGTACATGGACAAACACATATTAACTTACAATAACCATTTTTTCAATTTTCACTGGCTTAACTCAGATGAGTTGTTTATGTTCTGATGACCTTTGACAAGTACGTGTATATACACCGAAGATGAAAAATGTCTTATTTAATCTAGATCCATGTACTAAAACAAATTACCGAAAATTAAAATCACGTTGTAAGATTTTTGGGTTCACTTGACAATCAGATGATTTAGGTCCGTATTTGATGGGAGGCACCTTCCCCCTGATGGAAGTTGAAGTTCAAGTTTATAATTTAGTCGGTGCTATCAATAATGTGGCAATCTTGACGTTCAACAACACCATTTTTGTTGATGTGTATGCAGATAAGAGAGCCTGTAAGCTATACTTAAAATTTTAAAAAAAAAATTACACAAAATAAAAATTAAAAAATATTAATTTACATGAATAAAAAACATATTTAAGTCTTGAAAAAATTATAGAATTGATATTAATTGGCTTATTTCTAATTTTAATCAAATATAAAATTGAAACAATATTTGTTTCTATAATATTTTTCTTAATTTTTTCGAAGGACATTCATTTACAACTTCACATTATAAATTTATCAAAAAATATTGTGTTTACTGATAAAAAAAAAAAGAATCTTAAACTGATAAAAAAAATATTGTGTTTTATGACACTTGAGTATGATTCTTAATTTAACAATTTTTCTTATTATATGAGTTGATTGATTTGGTTTTAAACGTAAATTCAATTCAATTCATTATCTAATAAAAATTAATTTGAATGAATTTGTTTGATTTTTAAGTTTTCAATTTATAAATTCATCAAAATATATAATATAATATTTTTAAGTATGAACAATATGTAATTTGTCAGTAAATACCAATAGATCTGTCAACGAAATATCTATCACTAAATATTAAAATTAATATATACAATTAATGCCAGAATCTTTAAATTTTGATTTTTACTTTATTTTTTCGTAATTGATCAAATAGGCTAATCTTCTATGAATATAAAATAATTATGGGTAAAAGATCTTGTTATATAAATCTCCCAAAATACATGAGTTCGACTGTTGCTGTTAGTGATAAAAAAAAAAAATATATATATATATATATATATATATATATATATATATATATATCAATTATGTGAAAGTTAATCTGGCGCCCAATACTCAACTTTTTTGTCCCAAAAGACACCTCTCGCAACATCTCTACAAGCCCAAGCCACGTAAGTTGCATTTTCTTGGCCTGTATTACTTATCCCTCACCTTCAGTTTTAAGTTATACTTTCTATACCAAGGATATTTTCAATACATCTACAGTTAATTTTTTTTAAATATTCTTTGTAAAAACAAATATACACAATTCAGTTTCTTCTTCAATCCATATGTCTCATATGATTAATAATCCGTAAGAATCATATAGATTATCAATTCATATGACCTAAAGTTAGAACTAAAAAAAATATGTTGAATGTATCATAAATATATTGGGTGTAAGAAGCATAACCGTTTTTCTAGTTTGTTGTACTATATCATCTGCAGCCTCTTAGGATCTTTTTGGGTTTTGTTACCTTTCTTTATGTTTGAGGCAAAAAATTAAAAAAAATACAATTTAAACATAAAATTAGTAAAAGGATGTAAGTTGGGGAAAATTTAGCAAAATGGGACAACCAAATACGCCCATTTGGGGCGTGTTTAAACACGCCCTAAATTGGCGTAATTGGTTGCCCCATTTTGCTAAATTTTCCCCAACTTACACCCTTTTGCTAATTTTATATTTAAATTGTATTTTTTTTAATTTTTTGCCTTACGGTTGATGTTTCTTTGTTACCTTTCTTCTGTGTTTGATGCTTCTTTCCGTACTAGATGTACCCATGCAAATACAGAGTTACGAAAACTATATAAAAAAACCCCCCTGCTCGTTATAGACCATTTGTACACTTGTTTGCACATTAATGAATGATAACCAAAGATTCACAACAATCCCAAGCTTTCCACACCCATACTACCATAGCAACAAAGTAACGGGAATATATGTAGCTACATACTTCTTCCCTCTTATTATCATTTTAGTTTTTTTAATGTAATATTAATTATAATTTTTACGTATATTTATATAATTTTATGAATTAAAAAATTGATAAAAAAAAAACTTCCGCTCAAATGTATAAAATTTTTCTCCAAAGACTTCTTTGCTTTTATTTATTAATATAAAAATAAAGATAAACATATTAATTTCACTTGATAGATGATGAGCATTAGGTTAATATTATTTTTAACTTTTAATAGTTATAATATGTTATCTATAATTTAATTCTTTTTACAAGAGGTTTGTAATATGTGTTTTTAGTTGTTTTATTATTAATAAATATTAAATTAATTACTAATGTTATTTGTTGTGACCAAGAAGTTTTGTTGAAAAGGGATTTTTGTTGGCTTCTTGGGGTCAGGAAATGAGTTGTGATCAAGAAGTTTTGTTGAAAAAGGAATGACATTTGATGGTGCAGATTTTTGGCCTTACACAACCATAAAAAATAGCATTTTAATTGAAATGGAGCTTTCTGAACATAGTATTGTTCTTTTGAGATCAATTATAACAATATATTCCTGGATGTGATTTATGTAATTTGGGATGTGATTTACATTGTCTTGCCGTTTGAAAAGATTATTTCTCTTGATATGTGATGATGTGTTGTTGCTGTGTTTCTCTGTGCTCCCCTTGCTGTTAATGTGCTTTCCTTCAACGATTACTTCTATGATGATTTTTGCTTATTAACCTCACATTCCAAACATTTCTGGCACATTACCTTCGCAGTCTCTTCTCCCACGGATGCAGGTTTGTCATTGATGTTCTCAGTCTATTGGGTAATCCCAATATGTCTCATTGGTTTTATTGAGGTATAAATTTTGTTAGATTTGAATGAAACAAGAAAGAAGTCAAAAGAATTTATGGTGACTGATCTATCTATGGTGTTCTGGGCATGTTTTTGAACTCCACTATTTAGTCCAAGTAAAGTTCAATCACTATTTTGTTTGACTCACTCCATTGACGTTATACTGCCTCCTGATGATTCAAATCTATCAGTACATTGTTGCAACTATTATAAAAACTGATAGGCACTTTTAGGGGCCATTCTGATTTGCAAAATTGAGAAATTGATATTTTAATTTGGAAACTTTTATTGTCTTATATTTTTTTGAAATTTTATGACATGATTTTCATTATGACATTTCTTTAATGACCGGCTGGTCTACCCTGTGAGTTGTGACTCACTTTAAGTTGGCCATTTACTTGAACAAAATAATTTCTATCTTGCATTTGGTTTATTATGTGTATAGAATGAATAGTTGTCTCCGCTTGCTTTTGGTTTAAATCATGCGGATAACATATTCAAACTTACTATACATTATTATTTCCTCAGTTCGGATTATCTGGAAACAACCCTCAGCGAAGTCATCCTTCTCAAATGTCGAGTGATCAGAGTATGAACTTTATCTTGACTATCTTTATCTTTTCATTTGTTAGCTGTGGATTTTGTCTGTTTAGTCTGTCCTCCTTGAAAGGGTTGTGATGCAACCTGGTGTGTCATTTATTCCATCTTCTATATGTGTGTAACTTATTACTGAATCATCACAATGGTGTTTACCTTGCAGTGTTTAACATGGGAGGTGGCAATCCTGGTGGTATGATGCCCGATACAGCAGCAGCAACATGGTTCACAAGCATTTAGTAGCATGGCATCAAATACTCAGAATCTACAGCCTGGGATGGTGAAACTTCGTAACACACAACAGAATCACCCCAATTTCTCCCAGCAGAGACAACAAAATCCACAGTAATTAGGACTCGGCAATCGGCATGGATGGGCTCGGTTTGAATCATGTTGATGTAGAAACATGGTTCACAAAAACTGAACCAAATTTTTAATTTTTTTTTGGGTTACCAAATTATTTTTAATTTTGTAACGAAAACTGAACTGAAAAAAAACTGGTTAGTCCAGTTCGGTTAGTGGGTTAATTGGATTTATATGGCAGGCTTGTACAAATGCATTACAATATTGCAAGCCTATGTTAGAATTTAGAAAATAGTTGCTGTGAAGAGCATAAAATGGCTGGTTGATTCATAACTAATTGTAGGGGCGATAATCGAAAACGACGCCATCGTCGTTCGTTGAGTTTTATTATTACCAAACCCATATGGTATTGGTCTCCTTCACCCCTATCTTTTCAACATTGGAAATCATGATTACGTCTAATTTCATATGAGCGACCATTTGAGTGATTTGACAAAAATCTTGGCCAATTCTTCATTTGATATGCACTGTGTTTGGATAAAAGATTTTAAGGGGGTTTATCATAACATGCTTTGTTAAGCAAACGCAAGTTTAAAAATTCCTAGGCATTTCTATCTGTTTTATCTGGATTTTAATAGATTCCTGAGCTTCAATGCATTATCAACACTGTTAAAATAAATGCTAAACCGATGAAACCAGCTGTCAACATGAGTATCCAAGTGACTGCAGGGAGGGGTTCATAGCCTCTTTTTTTTTTTACTTACTACTAAGCTAACAATTAATATTTACATATAAAAAAGAGATAAAAAGAATAATAATAAGTAGAGAAGAGAAACAATAAGAGATAGATATAATTATTAAAGGATAAAATATGTTTGAGGTTTCTTATAAAAGTTGAAAAATATTAATTTGATCCTAAAAAAATTTCTATTAATTTAGTTCCTATAAAAATAAAATATATTTTTGATGATCCACAATAATAACTTCATTATTTGATTCTTTTTTATGATTAACAAACTTAATTATTTTTTCTCTCTATTTTTCCAAACACACTCACAAGATACTAGAATCTATTGTCCATTCTTATTCCCCCCAGTCAAAGTGCGAGAAAATCGTTCAAGTGATGAAAAATTATAATTTCGGGGGAATTTAGTCGAAAAAAATTGTTTGATTTATTTTGAAAGATTTTAACCACCACATATTATTTAATTCATTTGTAGTCAAATTACTGTGTAAGTTGATTAGTTAAGTCAAATACCAGTCTAATAAAATTATCATTAAGGAACATAAGAAATATTTTATTTTTATAAAAATCAAATTAATACGGAAAGTTTTATAAAAACTAAATTAATACTTTTCAACTGGAACTCCAAACATATTTCATCAATTCTTAAATGAGAATACATGTTAGATGTTGTCTACGCGGAAAATGTGGAGTCGAATTGAATGCTTAAATATATAATAACCACTGGGAACAAATTCTGTTGAACTCTTTGATTCCTTGAGATGTTGTGTCGTTAGGATGATTCAAGGAAATTTGTTACAGCAACTGCAACATCTTTGTATAAACCATTCCAACCTGTTCTTATTCAGTGGAGAAAAAAAGGAGTGGTTAGTGTTATATTCAGTCAGCCTTACATCCATCAAGAGAGGTGGGAAAACACCTATTGTAATTGATATATATGGATCGTACGTACTTGCATGAAAGTCTAAAAGACTTACAAGTCCTTGAGACATGTAGTCTTGGATTGGAATTGTTGGAGATCCAACGAAAATATTGATGATGGAACATTAGTGATCTTGTGCAAAATTAGGGGAAGATTGTCATCAGATGGGTGGGAGGAAGGAACGAGCGAGAAAGGTGGGGAAGTAGTTGAAGATACAGAGAAGGAGTATGTCCGGTTGCCTGATCCATAACTAATGGGAAGGGGAGAGGGAGGTGTAGGAGGTGATGATGTCATTGTTGGAGACTCACATCCCAAATTCATATTAATCACTCCAACTCACTTATTTAAAACAATTAATATATGCATGAACCCAACTAACGGTCATATGCCAAATTGCCAAGGAAAGTACCAGCTACCCGCTAGCTACTCACTCTTGGCTTCTGCGACCGAACCTTGGATTGAATTGACTTTCAGTTTTGCCCCTTTTATGTTCCAAAGTAAGCATGTTAACATCATTTATGAAACAAGACACATCCCTTGTTAGAAGAGTAGTTCTGTCATACACATTTCTAATATCCACACACTCACACAATTATTCAACACTTTTAATTAGGTTTTCTATTTAAAAATCATTTTTTTTAACTTGAACTCTTAAACTGACACATTTATACAATTCAGAGACTTGCAAAAACATAAAAAGTTGGTTTATAATGGATATATTATCAATTCTCAAAATATCGCTGTCTAGTGTCCGTCCTTGATAGAAAATGATTAAGGAATGTTAGCAGAAAGGCGCACTTAAAATTCAGCAACAGTACTCATACAAGACGAAGTTAACTCATAACTAATAATCAAGCGTGGAAAATAAATCCATGCCATTTGACATACAGCTACACCTAACAAATCCAACATTTAAAAAGAGCATTACATTACGTAAACACTAAACAGAGGATAAAATTAAGATAGGTGATGGAGTTAGGTTAATTAAACATAATTTGATGAAGAATCATCAGTATGGAATCTCACCAATGACGTTCCCAGGTGGGTCATAGAAACAAATGGTCAAGCTAGCCTGCTCCTTCACACACGCGGCTTGAGCGCACCCCACCTCCGTCGAGTTCCTCCACACCACCTGGGTGTAAACCCCGCACTCGTGCTTCCCCACGCACGTGTTGTTCTCCCGGACGTAGAATTTCTTCTCCTTCACCCACTCCTCCACCGCCACGCGCGGCGCCACCGCCGTCACCCCCGCCCACAGCTGGTTCCCGCCGTACCTGCTCGCCGTTAAGTTCGCGAACTCGCACCCCTTCTTGTTCCGCTGGTAACGGACCATCAGACTCGACGCGTTCCCCAGCTTCTCGCTCCAGCTGAGTGCTTCCACGCCCACTTCGGCTCTTGCCTGGTTGTGCGCCTCCAAGAACTCACTCGCCGCGGCTGTGAGCGGCGTAGGAGGATTCTCCGGCGCGGTGGCGGCGTGGGTTAAGACAAGGAATGTGGCTAGAGAAGCCAATGAAAAGAAAGGATATTGACCGAACATGTTGTTCATATATGTGACCTTATCTAGCTCGCTCTGTCTGTATAGTAAGTTGAAGTCACGGACGAGGAAATTGTTTATAACGAAGGAAGGTTAGGTGACCATTAGATTCAAGGAGCTAAAGTGGATTTACCAACTTGCCCTTCATGTATGTTGTTCCAAATCCACTGAAACGTGTTGCCACTTGCCACAGCATACATTGGACATTGAGTTCGAGCTGTTTTGCAGATTGCAAGATGAGATCACAAGCGCGGGAATTAATTTGCTTGCCTTTTTTCAGTTTTTTTTCTTTTTTTTCTGGGTTAGAGTCAAACTCAGAGAACACGGTGTTTCTTATTCTATTCTACTGTCTAAAATTTGAGTCATGCATATACAGTTTTCTCATAAATAATCAAAGAATTTTTTATCGTAATTTTATCTATTTGAATCAAATTGTCTGTCTCTTACATAAAATAAAACATATCTAGAGATTGCAAGGTGAAACTTAGGGGGCTTACTGATCTGTCTCGTGGATTAAGATTTGGTCAATTCAGGGTTTTTGTTTGCATATTCAAAAGTCCTAAACCATTGACTAAGCATAACATTTCTGATGGGAAAAAAAAAACTAAACTTAAGTACCTTGAGGTTTAGACATTTAGGCATTCCTTGATCAGTGCCGTGGAATTGAATTGTAAATTAGTATAAAAAATGAAAATCATGATTGTAATCTGTAGAGTTTTGTATACCATTTACTACAACATAGCCTAGGCCCTTCACATCTAGATCTAGGTTCTCTTTCCAAGAACAATTCCGTACATATTTGTATTTTAGTGATATATGAATTTTAAAGTAAATATGATAATTCACAAATTCAATTTTATAAAAAGAGAAGTTTAAATATTTTTGCAAATTTTATTTTACTATTTATAACTAAAATTCAAACATGCAACTTTTCATTATTCACATTTTTAACATAAATTTTGTAGTTGAGATTAATTTAAAGTTTAACATTTTAAAATTAATTAATTAATTAAAAAACTAAATCATTCGGTTTAAATATTGAAACATTTTATAAACAATTATTCGATTACTTCTAGTTCATAATTTCAATGACACTGAGAAGGTTTCTTTTTTGTCTTTTCCTTATCGTAATGTCTGAGGCAAAAATAAATAAATAAATAATTATAAATCCTATAAAAGAAAACAGGATCTATCAATAATTAAATATACATATAAAATAAAAACTCCGAGGATAGCACATACACTGTACAGATTCAAAACCAGCTCCCATATAATCCCTTATTGTGTAAGGACAATGTAATTATCTCTTGCTTTCTTTTCTTAATAAGGCAAAGTTTTTATGGACCATAGCTTTTTGTGCTGTTTCTTACGAAGCAGAATGTACTCAATTTAGAATGGGCCCGAATCAATACCAAGCTGTCATCATATGTAAAGTGTGAGGAAATAGTATATGTAAAGTGTAAAATTCAATTACAAGCTGTCATCATATGATATATAATATATGATAAAATTATTAATTCTTATTAAATATATTAATAATGATTCTTAAATAGTTAATAATATAATTATTTTCACACAAACAATAAATAGAAATTAGACTGACATTTTATTTCATTATATTTTTAAAATTCTTTCATATTGGTCTAATTAATGGTGGCAAATCATGATTGGGATCGGCTACATCCAGATTGGATCAATATCCATTTCTATGTAGAGTATTACTAAATACACTATATAAATTTCTTATACACTATATGTGAACAGTGCACGGACGAAAATGCCCTTCGCGATTTGAAACTTACGGATTTCGTTACCTTCATACGGATTACGAATTATCGAATCCGTAAGATTCTTACGGATTCGACAATCCGTAAGTTTTTTTTTAAGTAATACGGATTGTCCAATCCGTATGGCCCATATGGATTGCCCAATCCGTAGGTTTTTTTTTTTTGAAGTTAAAATATATATTTTAAAACAATTTAAAATAATGGCACATGTAGGTCTCGAACCTGTGACCTTCATGTTTTTTAATGCAACGCTCCAACCAATTAAGCTAATAAGTCAATTATGTTAAAAAGCAATTAATGTTGATACATATCATACTAAATTTTTTAATGTATATTTAATACATATATCTAAATCTTTAATTATTTAGTTTATCTAATTTCTTTATCTTTTCTTATTTCAGATTCTTATTTTATTAATTAGAGATATTATGTTCATTTTATCAATTAGGATAATTGTTAGTTATGATCCTATCAAATAAGATTCTCTTTTATTTTAATTTTATCAATTAATGAGTTATATATAATTAATTTTAATTTTAATTTTAATTTTAATGAGAAATAATTCAATATTCAAATAAAATTAATTATATATAACTCGTTAATTAATAGAATTAAAATAAAAGAGAATCCTATATGATAAGATCATAACTAACCATTATCCTAATTGATAAAATGAACATAATATTCCTAATTAATAAAATAAGAATCTAAAATAAGAAAAGATAAAGAAATTAGATAAACTAAACAATTAAAGATTTAGATATGTGTATTGAATATACATTAAAAAATTTAGTATCATATATATCAACATTAATTGTTTTTTAACATAATTGACTTATTAGCTCAGTTGGTTGGAGCGCCGCATTAAAAATATGAAGGTAACGAAATCCATAAATTTCAAATCACGAAGAATATTTTCGTCCGTGCACTGTTCATATATAGTGTATAAGAAATTTATACAGTGTATTTAGTAATACTCTTCTATGTAATATAAGTCAAATTCGATTGGATCAACCCAATTCTACTATCCACTTCAAGTCACCTTAGTTGTAGCCCATTTCAGAATGTTCTAACCTCATACCAGTAGGCTTCGGCTCCAACTCTATGGAGTTCCTATATATCAAAACTTCTGCTTATGGGCAATTGCTTTCTGCACATCTGATTTTGCTTCCTACACCTTTTTTACCTTCTGGAAAGTGTTATCGAGAATGTAATTTTATATTCTTGTTAAATGAGACTTTACTTGTATCTTTATTATCATGGTTACACATATAATTTAATTAATTTTTTTAAGATAACGTACATATAATTTAATTTGAGCACGTGTTGCAAATTTTTAATTTAATCTCTATTAAGTTTATGTTAGCAAAAGTAGTTGATAAATCAGTTAAAAGCTGAAAAACTAATTGATAATTTAAATTTAAAAAATGTTGAACTACTACTACTAATGGACGACATATGTTGATTTCTTTCATCTCTTACAATCTAATATTTTACAACAAATTAACAATATTATTGTTCATTTCTTTCATTGCCATAAATGTCTCCTCCATATTTCCCACTGCCTGTGTCACTATCAATAGCATTTACAAGTTCAATACAAGGTGTGAAATTTGGTTGATAATAATGTTAATCGTTAGACGTATGGATAAGATGAAGTAGAAAAATTTAAAATAAATAATAAAATTCTACCATGTAAAAAAAGGATAAAAACTAAATTTAGTAAATATTTTAAAGACAAAATTAGAAAAATATAAGAATAGAAGTTAAAAGTTAAAATGTGTCTAATAAAACACTATGGTGAAAGTAGGAATTGTTTATTTTCCATATATTTAGCTTATTATTTAATATTCTTAATGTGTCCCACGAATGTTTTTACCTATATTTTTACAAAATTGTTCCTACACACAACTGAGAATTTAACATTTCCGAAGTGCAAAAAATTTTAATATTGTAAAAATACCACCATACTCTTGCTATATCATTTATGTGTCAAATAATTGATTAAAGATAAAAAAAATTCAAAAAAAAACATATATAAGTATTTCCATAAATATTCACGACTAATCAAACATATTTTAAAGAATCATAGTTTTTGGACATAAAAAATATTCTAAGACTCGAGATACTCATTTGAAAACACACTAAAATACTCATAACAAGTGTGAAACTAACAAAACGTTACAAAAGAATGAAACTTTGATAAGCCATGTATTTTTATAAGAACACCGAGTAACTTTTTTTTTTGTAAGATAACACCGAGTAACTTAAAAACTCAGAATTGTATCCATTCAAATTTGTGTTCGTTGAATATATAGGTTTGCCATGTATTAAACAAAGAAAAACAAAGAAGGATAATATATTATAATATATATATATATCACTAATTAATATTTATACCAAAAAATATCCCAATTAATTTTTCCTAATTAATGTTATGAATATGTAAAAAATAATGTATTTTTTATGCCAAAAAAATATTCCTAATATTTCTAACAAAATATTTCTAATTAATACTACTATGTCAAAGATGCGGTATGATTATTACAAAATAAAAAATAAATAAAAAAGAAAGAAACTAAGAAACTAAAATTCATATCTATTATTAACTCCCCTAAATATGAGAATGCAAATTCAAACTTGACCTAACCCCCTACTACGTTGTATGAGTCTAAATTACTTGAACTAGCCCACTAAATAGAGAAGCTCATAAAACATACTCTTGAGAGTTGAGACCTATATGCTCATGCCAAATGTTTACCGTTTTTACATCCATAAATATAGGGAACCACATGATACACCCTATCCATCAATTATTTATATGTTATTCATCAGTATAAAAAATTAGATATAAGTAGTACAGACAGTTTTTTTTCCCTCAAATTAATTGTATATTAGAAATTAGAATAATTTTCAACAGTTTTTTCACATAACAAAATGTTTTTAGAAAGAACAAACAAAAAATTCACGCAATTCCAAAACTTGCAAGTTCCAACTCTGATTCAGGTAGATCTTGGATATTGGACAGCACATGTTTTCAACCAAACCAAATCGATACAATTACAATTTTACAAACAAACACAATGAGCAGAAGAATCACTTTGGATGCTGCTGCATTTCATTACTCCTGTGGGGGCAGGCACACCAATACACAGACTGTTCTTGTTTTTCAACCAATTACTCTCATTTGGGCCCTTGCTCGTACAAATTTAATTAATCGCCTATCTATATTATATATTCTCTTCCAAGGCCCCACTCAAGTAAATCGATTAAACCACATAAGAAACCGAAACAAAAATTATCAAAGTTAAGAGAAACTTACACGCCGACGGCACAAATTTAACGGCGCGTAACAGAGGCTTTTTTACGGTGACCATAGTAACTGTTATTATTAGGGTTGGGAAGAGCGGAACCAGCTTTAACGGCGAGATCACAGAGGAGAGGGAGTGACAGAGGGGAATCGGAATGCGAGAGAGGGACGAGGAAGTAGATTCGACCAGGTAGAAGCTCTTCTTCATCGGGGACACGTGGCATGCACGTGCCGATGTGCACTGTCTCCGAGTTGCAGAGGTAGAAATGAGGATTCTCGGAGAGCACGTTTCTCGCGGGGATTGGTTGCTTGTACTCCTTGATTCGACCGAGCATGTCCATCACCATGATCGACGACGGCCGGCGGAAAGATTCCGACGCAGGTGCATCGCCGCCACCACCCTTGTTCACACTTGCTGCTGTCGTATTCGCGGAGGGAGAAGATGCGCACGCGCCCATTGCGCAGAAAGAAGTGATGGTACCGTTTTCAGATTTCTTCTTCTTATCCTGCTTTTTTTTTTTTTTTTCTTGGCATGTTCTGGATCTAGTTTCTTCCAATTTGAGGGATTGGGGTGACGTTGATGTAGATGTCACATAAGCCTTTGACTTTGACCTGTGCGCGTGCGCTACGGGAACAACTATTAAAGAGACTTTACGCCAATAAAAACAAAATATAAGTTTATTAAATACTTAAATTTGATTTTTTGATTTTTAAATTTGAGACAATGAATTGAATTAATAAATATGAGATTGACATTTTTTATTTAAATGGTTTTTTTATTTAAAAAAATATTTTATTTTGCTAGAACGTATGTAATGTAGGTAAGTTTTCTAGAGAGAGAAAAAATCATGTGGATGAACATCATATCTTATAGCCATCATTGTAAATTAATATGTCATTGTCATTATTCTCAAAATCGGACCACCAAACAATATAATCTCCATTTAAATAATTAACCAATCAAAGTATAAATGTTTATGTATTTTGAAATTAACAAATTGTCAAAATAAATTACAAAAATTTAATTTAGTTTTATTCAAATTTAATATTACCTTTAAACTTGAATTATAATATATTTATGTTTAATTCAAATGACTTTTTGTTTTAAAGTCACACCAAGTTACAATGTGAATACCCATAACATAATCTCCATTTAAATAAGTAACCAATCAAAGTATAAATGTTATGTATTTTTGTCATTAAAAATTGTTTATGTATTTTGAAATCAGATAAAAATAACTTTTTAAATGTTTTAACATAATTGAAATATATATTTAAATTAATTTTAATTATAAATTTTATAATTGTACTAGAACATAGTAACGCTAAAGTCTGTAACGGTCACTTCAAAACTGTTTTTGATTATGTTTTTTTATTTATTACAACTACTGTTTTTTTTTTATTAAGGTTGAGATAGATTGGATGCGCATTTTTGTTTTCGGAGTTAATGCTACCAATTGTATTATGTTGATGATGGGTGATACTTTCTCTCATAGACTTTATTTATGATTTTTTTTTAAAAAAATATTAATTTTGTGGATTTTAATTCTCATTTAATATAAATGAAGAGAAAGAATCATTAATTGAGAAAAAAATTATTAAAAATTATGCTCTTTAATAAATTATAATCAATCATAAATCTTTTAAAAAAAATGTTATTAGCCTTTCTCTTTTTACTATATACAAAGTCCAAGTGTTCTTCTAACTTTAATTGAGGACGATTGAAATACGTAGTAATTTTCTTTGACCATGAACTGTAAGTTAGTAACATTTAGCCGCATGAGAAAAATGAGAGAGAAGAAAAAAAGTTTATAATTTAAATTAAAAAAGTTGTTTTAGAATTTAATCTTATTGTCTTTTCATTTCCTTTTTAAGTAAACATAAAATATCATTGTATTTTCTTTTATCTTAACATCCAAACATACCATTAAAATTAAGTAGTATTTGTGTATATAAAATTCATTAGTGGCGGTGTATTTTGATGAATATGTGAATCTTATAAGGCCATTGATCCGATCGACATAATGGATCAGTGGTCTAACGGATTGTCAATAATTGGTCCGATTTAATCTAATATTTTTAAGCCAAGCGAGAAAAGACAGAGGGAGGGGGAGCAGCATCTTATTCTCTTCGCGAGAACTTCCGGATTAGAGAAGCATTCGGAACGGGCTCCGCGTTCATTTCGTTGGCAGAAACGATCCACAATCCATTCAGGGCTTCGGGGAACCCAAAGAAGTCTTTCGACTTGATTCATAGATTGAATCAATGATAGATAGAAAAAAAAGATATCGTTCATCTATCTTTTTTTCTCTACTCTCTCTAAAGAGGAATAGAATAGACATCCCCTTAGATGTCTATGTATCCTTTATCCCCTTTTTTTTAGCGTTATATCATATCTGCTCTCTCTCTAAAAAATGGAGAGAGAAAGAGTAGATGGATCCTATCCCCTATATCGAACACTAAATCCTATCTATGTATCTATTATATATGAGTATATAGTTAATATTATTTGAGTAATAAAAGTTTATCCAAAATTCAAATAAAAAATCCAATTTATTTTTAAAAAATATTTATTTTTCAAAAAAAGTATTTTTTAATTGGTCGGATCGGACCGGTCTATTAGGATCTGATGATCAATCCAATCAGATTTAATCCGATCAACTGCGTAATCGATCCTAAAACAAAATCAGCTTGATTAGACTTATCTGATCTGGGTTTAATAACATTATTTATAACTAATTAAACTTTTATGAGTTATGATTGTTCTTTAAGTTTTGAAGAAATTTTTTTTATAGAAATCAAAATAAGTATTAAATGTTCTTAATAACTCACATCATAATTAACTTACCGAACTGATAACTTATTTTTTGAAAATGAATTTATATCAATCATTATGAAATTTTTACGGCAATCTTTTATTTGTTCATTGTGCAAAATTCCAACCATGCATTTTCAGTGTCTTATATTCAGTGTTTGTGGAAAATAAGAATGCTCACTTTCTAAATAAGCGGGGGAAGTGAAACGCACCCATAATTTGCGATCTATAATCTGTCGTGGGTTAAAATAAGCTTAGAATAAAAAAGATACTAGCCAATTCCACTAATTAAAAAGAAGACCAGAGAAAAGTGATCCACTTGATGGGTGAAGAGCTTAATGCATGTGCAATTTGATAATACCTAACTAGGTCTTCCAAAAGGAACAATTAATAACAATCTACAGTAAATGTAGACCTTTATTTTCTTTCTCCTGCTCCCTTTTACTATTAACAAGTTGGAAAGTTGGAGTCCCAATCGCACTCACGTTCACTAGCAAATTTTTTTTCTTAACACTGAAGGATCCGTATTTTCGGGGTTTAAATTGACAACCGATACAAATAAGATGCTATACCCATGCCGGAAGGAAGGGCATAAATGATCAAATTGTTTTTGCTACAGATCACGCACACTTATATATATATATATATATATATATATATATATATATATATATAACATTAATTAGTTGACAGTTATAGTATAATAATATTTGATCCCTTCTAAAAAAAATAAATCAAATTATACTAATGTAAAATGTTAATATCTAGTAGATGTGCATTAGCACTTAACATAAAAATTGGGATTAAAAATTTATTAGTTCTTTTATTTTTAATTTAAGGATATAATCACTTTATCATTTAAAATTACAATAATCATTAAAACTCTGAAATATTTACTGAACAAAAATTAAATATATAAAATATCACCATAATCAATTCTTAAAATATTTTAATTAACTCATCATCATCATTATCATGACTATTATTATCATCACCATCATGACA
>PYAF01005168.1:1045048-1075076 GCA_007407185.1 Glycine tomentella
GGAGCTGGTCTTAGTTTTGGCTTAGGGCAGGGTGTGTGTACACCCGATTTCTGTACATATTATATAAATGGCCGCCTGTGGTCATGTTTTGAGCATGTATATGTACAGTGATTGAGATTGTATTATGTTATGTCCTCCTGAGTATATCCATATAAGTTATGTATCTGCCTATTATGTGTATGTTTTATCTGGATCAGTTTTTGTTGTTTTATGCTTTGGTTGTGTTTTAAATTTCATACATAATGTAATCAAGAAAAACGATCTTGTCGCTTCCGCACACCACATGCATAACGCTTTTAGCGTGGTTTGGTATCATTAATGTTAACACGTCCGGGGTGTTACAATATGCATAGTTATTCAGTGGTATTTTTTGATAACATAAGTCAATTAATACAAATATTAGAATTATGTCATTAGTTGTTTTTGGTAGATAGTTATGCCATTGGTAAATACTTAATACTGTTACTTAACAATAACAGATTAATACATAAAATTTAAATTTTAAATAAACTAAAACCTAATTCTATTCTTAAAGTATTAAAAAATATATATATAGAACCAAATCGTTATTTAAGAAAAAAACTGCAAAACATAAATTACCTTTATAAATTAAAATAAGAGATGGCAATGATTTTTCAAAGTAAGTGTTTTACTTCTTTTTTTTAAGGAAAAGTGTTTTACTTTTTAATATGTATTTCTGCTTCTTGACTAATGCTTAAATTAAGATTCTCGATCGTCAGCATGTATTCAGTATTTAGAAAGTGCCAAACCAATTGAGTTTATGCGAAAAAATAAAAATTATTTGACTTAAGTGATGAAGTAGAACCCCCGGATATCAAATCAGTTTAAAACTCAGAAGCAATAGCTTCCTCAATAATAACCCGTCAATTCAAGTAGGGATTATGTGGTGAAGGGTGCAAAAGTGATAGGTTTCACATAGTGTTTGTGTGACTTAGTCTACTCCACTTTACAGGAGTAGATTTTATTAAAAAAAAAAAGAGTTTGTAGAATTTTGGTATTCTAATTTAATTTATGTTTGTGTATATATTTTAAAAATTAACTTACTAAACTATAAAGTCATTACTAGGTGCTAATATTCTGTGGCTTATTACGTGTGAATCTCAGCCCACAGGAAACGGCTACTTGCTTTCCCAACTCACCTATTGCCATTCCACAGTTTTAACTATATCGAATTTAATGTTTTAGCATATATTTTGGATGCCCGTGGCTGGCTTTCCTTTGCGATTAAATATTTGCTAACCTACGGGACCTATTATGATTATAATTATGTATAGTTTCTTTGCTGGAAGAGTATAAGTCCAACCCTGTTGCACTGAACTTTCCCGAGTTGACTGAAAGATAAAATGGCTAAAAAACCTAATAAATATGTCACATTGTGAATAACATATACCTTAAACAGGTATGCATTGTTGTGATCAAAATGGTTGTTTGTAAATCGAATCTTTAACTGAAAAAAATGTTTAAATTTAAATTTAAGATAAGTTAAATTTGAAGTTTATATGTAATTAATTTATATATGTATAAACATAAGTTCAATAAACAAATTGTAATTTAACTAAGAAAAAAGCACACAATAATTTTATATATCATAAATATTGTTTAATGAGTTATAATATTGTTTTTTAAATTATAATTTTCTTCGTTTTCTATTGCATTTCCAAATTTTTAAGATGTCTCTTGTTCTCTTTTATTTTTTAAACATTTATCTAATATTTAAGTAAAAAATAAAAATTAGGACGATATTTAGTCCAATGTATAAAACATTTTGAATAAGCTAAATTAACAAACTAAATCATCTCGTCCTTTTTAGATAAATGAATCATTTAAACCTCGTTATTGTCTCAAAGTATACAGGGAATTTTATGACAACTAAACAAATACGATCACCATTCTTTTTTATACCATGCTCTTCCATAAGCTTCAAACAGCAGTCAACTAAGTTAGGATCCAAGAAATAAACATATATATCTTCATTAATTGGAGTCTTATCTTTCCACCGAAACTTACATATAAATGCTTCAAAATTCATTTTATCCATAGATTATATTATATATTATATAGAGAGAACTAAAGTCCACTCATGCTTTGAAGTTTAATTAAACTCAAAAGTCCTCCTGCAAATTGACTAAAAAAAACAAGTCCTGCAACTCATTTAAGGTGGATTACGTTACAAAGGACTCAAGCAAAAGTATTCACATAGTCAGGACTCACGGGAGTCTTTCCCTGCTTAATTTATTAATTTAAGGAAAAAGCTACAACACTGTACCTACAAATAACATCCATTATTGACAATATGATTAATTAAACTCCCAAAAGGTCACACCGTCCATTAATTTACAAGCATAACTACCATTATTGCAGCTGCCACACAGGATTCTGAGAGAACTTAAATTTTTTGCTCTCCTGAACAATTCCCACTAGATAATTTTGAATAAAAATTCGCTTCTTTCAGAGTAAAATCAATAAGACGAAAAAAGAGTTATTTTTTCTCTTTAACCTTGTTGCGTCCAAAATTGGTTCAATAAATTAACACCCAGTGAGCCAGGCCTTTTGTACATGAAGTGCTAGTTTGCAAATGTAATAAAAAAATTCATCTTACCTGCTTTACCGAACACTACAGCTAATGCATGTAATATAATAATCAGAAACAGTAACAACTACCAACATACTCTTTATCGGTTTTTTACACACTCACCTACTAAGTGAAATTTAGTTGAGTTTCACTATGTATGTGAGTGCCATTTGCTATTTGATTGATAAATCATATTTAAAAATGTATTATCAACACTTCCCAAACAAGAGAATTATAAGATTGATTTGATGATATTAAAAGAAGGGAGATAAAAAAAATTGTGAGTTTGATTTTTTTACTAATAAAAAATTAATAATTAATATTTATCAATTAAAAGAAAAAGAGAAATACTTCTCGTGCAATATATCAAAACTAACGGCCCACAGTAATGGTGGTGTTGTGGAAGTGATAATTGGGCTTCAAAACAAGGCCCAATTATATCTACCACATAACTCACTCCTTATCCAACTTGGGTTATAACCAAGTCAATGTAAGCAGTTGAGATATGTTTATGGAAGTCGAGATTCTCAGAAGCAGTTCGTGCCACAACTGCAAGGTACTCTGCCTATGAATACATGGTAATTACCAAAAAGGTACACACATTCTGACTCTATCTCTTTCAATTACACAGAGCACACACCCCACGTCTATTGGTGGTATTTCTGTGTGATCGTCTGCTTCAAGGTGTCATTCTCGATTGACACTGTTGAGGTTGCAAGAGTTAGAATTGATCCAATAACAAACATCCAACATATTAGTGTTTGTACATTTGTGTTCTAAAAATATACAGGTGGTACACCAATACCATAGACTTAACCGTAAATCAAACGTGTGTTTTGTTACTCTCATCCATTCTTTCCGGTTTTATGCTATGCACAGTAGTATATGCATGCTACTTCTCGCTCAACTTTACCTGAATTTTAAATATGCAAGTGACATTTAATGGGACTAGTTTTACAAGGGTGTTGTATTGTGTGGATTCTAAAATTTATATTTTATGGTGTTTATAGAATTTGGTACTACTTTTTAGGTATCTCATGGGCACCATTTTGAAAAATAATGTTTATAATAAATCTTAATTATTTACACATTTTATTTCAGAAGTTATAGTCATAAGTGAACCCCTGATTTTGAATCACGACATTCAATGGGACTAGTTTTATATAATTTTAATTCTTCAGTTTTTTTAAAAGAATTTTAATTCTTCCGTTCAGAGTAAGATAATATATTTACATATTCTCTTATTTTTCATTAAGTACATGGTTTTTTTCCGTTAAAAACCACTTACCACTAATCTATTTTACTTTATATTTAATATTTTCATCACTATCAGTTCTCTTATTTCTTATATATCCTTAGCAGTTACAGACGGATAGAACTGATTTAGACATTCTAATATTTGTTTAATAAACATTATAAGATTGAGTTGATGTTTAAGAGATAATAAAAAAAGGAAGAAAACATGAATTCAAATCCTTTTCATTAACAAATTAATAATTAATATTAATCTTTAAAAAAAATTGTTTAATGAATTGTCCATATATATATATATATATATATGGGATTTTGTACATACTAATTAGTTATATATCAATTGTGAAACATTTTTTCAATAATTTATTTTATATTTTTACTCAAAACATATTTTTTAAATGATTTAATTTATTCATATATAATTCGTTAAGAAACGACATGTTATTTGCAAATTCTAATCATTATTTTAATTTCAAAATGAATTGTGTAAATTACTCTTTTTTTTTCTTTTGAAAGTAGAAAGTATTGATGGAATGCACCCATATTTTGTTCAGAAATTAAATTCGATTTGGCATGACTGTACCCTAGTCATAAATCATGGCATCATGACAGCTGTACAAGGCAGAGCATTTTCCATGCACTAAACTTAATTGTCATATTAATTAGTGACAACCTAATATGTAATTAACATACCAAACTTTGGGACCTCATTCTCCCAATTATTCCACATCTAACTAAAATAGAAATATAGAATGGCATGGTCCAATTACAAACCCTGTTCAGGTTCGGTAAGTGTAGTAGTTAGTAGTAACTAGTACGTGCTGAGTGGTCACATTTGCCATTGTCACGACGGTACGATTTCATATGCAGCACCTTCCCAAATCCCAAGTTTCGTGTATCTTCTTATTTTGGGCACCCATCCATCATCATCATTATCATCTCAGCCTGTAACTGCAACTTTTACTGTGTGCATGCACAAGAGATGGGGCTCTGTTTAATTCACTTTCATTGGCTCGTTTGTGCTAGGACCCATATGATATGAGTCATGACAAGTCCAAGCCAATTTGATATACTATTATTGTACGTTACCGTACGACCAGGCTTGTTACAGCTGTAAACAATTCCACAACGGACAGATAGTACTCACCTAATGGCTAATACCCTCACCCCACTCTGACTCGTTTTATTGGGTCCGGCATGGTCTATGATTTCTATGCCAAATTGTACTCTTTACTTGCTTCTCCACCACTCTTTGCTATCTTGGGTACCCCCACCTTTAGTTTTACACATAAAATGTACACATTTCATTGGCTCAACCAAGATTTCTTCTCCTTCCTTCAATCGTCCTATACCATGCCACTCCTCCAATTGTCCATTCTCTTCAACACTCACCCGTTTGGTATCTTATATATCAAATTTTTGTTGGGCGTGGATCTCTTTAATTCAATTTTATATATAGTACTACAAAATATAATATAATAGCCTCAACTGTTCAACCTTTGAAAGAATTGGATTGATGTGAAAAGTCCAAAACGGGAAAAGAACATTTTACATGCATAATTATATATTTTTTGTCCCATATCTTTGGAGTTTAACCTTTAACAAATGCCTGAGGATCGGATAAGGATAAGGTTACGTTCGTCAACCCATTCAATCATACTTAGGTCTGCTTATTTAACCCTTTGAGTAATCCATTGGAAAATGCATTCCGTTGTTTTTTTTATTTCACCATCGATCCACCTTCCGTCGTTTTTTAATCTCACCTCATTCTTGCTATCTGTTTTTTATGCTGTCCTCTACTACTTTCTACTTTTATCGCAACACGATTACACGAGGCAATCTTTATCTTAGTTTGCATTATTATGTATACAATTCTTCCGTGTGAAGTCGTATTTGATTTATAATTGTAATTCTATATAATCATGGGTTACTTTCATGACTGTACCCACGATTATAAGGCTGGTAATTAATTAACTACTACAGTAGTTACTATACATGCATGCATGAGTCAATACACTTGTATTACTGTTCATAAATAATTTTGAAAACAAATTAATAAAATTGATTCTGAAATGATATGATTTTTGTCTGAATGTTTTTATTATAAAAATAAATTAAATGTAAAATTTAGTAAAAATAATTTTATGCAACAAAAAACTGTTCGAAATTGCTTAAATTCATAATCCCACACAATAAAAATAATCTTTTACAAAAATAAACTCTACTAGAATTATTTGAACACAGCTTTTTCTCCAAATCTATAATATAATTATATATTCAGAGCTAAAACTTAAGAATGAGAATGTAATATATATATATATATTCATGCTAAAACACGATTTTGCGGTCAAAACCTTAAATGGAGATGGTGGTAAAAAAAGGCGACAAAGAAGAACGGAATATGAATATCCATTACGACTTGGTCCAATTCTCCAAGAATCTAATCGCTTACATTGTTCCTAAAACAGCTCTACAATGTCCAAAATTTTATAATATTACTTTTTTTTTATAGAAAAAACTATTTATATACAAACAAACAAAATCACCGGCGTATAATTTTCTTCGGAAACTACCCCTACTCCGGAATGGAACTCAACAACGCCGCAAATCTCCCCTTACCACCGGCACCAGCGTTGGTCCTTCCTCTTCCGCCGCCAGCAGCGAGTGCGGGAGACACGCGCTTAGGGTTAGAGTCATATTCGTTAGAGAACAAAATCTGTTTCCGGCGAGAGCCGCATTTGTCGGCGGTTTTCATGAGCGCGGAGCTGGCCTTGACGGCCAATGCAGCCATCTCGTGCGGCTGCAAGGGGTGGCTCAAGCGGCTCAACGGAAGCGCGAAATAGAGCTGACCGGGTTGCAGCACTTGGTCCTCGTCGATGGCCGAAACGACGTCGTCGAATTCCATTTCGTCGGAGTTGCATATGAAGCACGCGGGATACTTCTGCAAGAGGAACGAAACCTTAACCGGGTAGGAGAACTCCTGCAGCCTCCCGTCTTGCAGCACGAGCTTGGCCGTCGCAAGCTGAGTCGAATCGGAGGAGCTGCAGTTTCCCATTATAGTGACTCACTGAGTCCGGTGGGTGGTGACAACTCGGTTGAAGCTGAATGAACAAATGATGGTAATTAGTTGGAGAAGGAAGAATTAGGGCGGAGAATATATATAGCGAAGGGAGTCTGGGACCACTTTTCCACGTTGGATTTTCTATTTATATTAATTTTGGAATAGTGGGAATGGCTTTCCAGGCTGTAAGTTGGTGTTGACAGGTTGTAGTACTTGCTCGCATTAGTGTGCGAACCTGACCCTATTCTCGAGGTCGTGTGTGTTTTGTTTTGAATTGAAGCAAGTGGAAAATGTGAGGTGTGGGGAGGGGTAAACAAATCACGTGAAGGGCGGTGTTTTTTTAACCGTGCTGCTCTTGTATGTTAACTCATAACTTTATACCTAACCTTCATTTGCTCAAGCTCAAGCTGGATCCATCTTCTTCTTCTTAATTAAGCTTCGGATTCCGAGATGAATGTGATAAAGTGGAAGGGTAAAGTTTGCGAAATTCAGCAAGACCTATTCACTTCACACGCCACCAATGCATAAAAGGTGCTTCCATTCCACATACTGGCAACCACCTTTGCCGGTTTCAATTTTTTTCACATGGATGAAAAATACTCGCTTATTTTTGCAACATTCTCATCGCATGGGTTAAAATGAGTTGTTTAAAGTAAACAACGTTATTTAATAAATTTTTTATTAAAAAATGATGACGGAACTGTATGTTACTTGCATGTTTATATAAACAATCATTATTTAATTAATTATTTAAAAAATATTTTTTTAGTCCAAGATTTAATGTTTGTTAAGTATTTTTTATAATAACATTAGTATTGGAGTTAAATTTTTTTAAATTTTTGTGACAGCGTAGCATTCACAAATTTTAAATAAATAATCTATTAAAACAATAATACACTATCGATGTTCTTAGTGTAAAGTAAATCTTGGAATAATTTGTCAGATTTTAACCTATGTTGAACTCAAGGGTTCAAATAAGTATGAGCAAATAATAATAATTATGTTTTGGAATAGCACGCCATCGCGTCCGACAGGAGGATAATAAAACTTATTCAATGAATGGCAAAACGCAAAAAAAAAAAAAAAAAAAAGAATAAAACGATGCCCCGTTTTTTTTTTTTTCTTTTGTCGTTTGCTTTTGTTCTAACACGTGAAAATAAATCTCTGGTTCTCTCGCAGTCTCGCTAGTCGCAATGTACATTATGAGCACTTCATTTCATATGACGATGTTGAGAGATTAATTTGCCAGACTGACTTTAGTGTTTTGTTTTTCTTTATTATTAAAAAAGTAGTACTTACATGGTAAAAGGTGAGAGATCCCGCTTTTCGCGATATCATGTTGAAAATTAGAGAATTGTTAGGTCAATATTAATGCTACCAATACTATATATATCAAACAGTTTAGTGCTTTTATATAACACTACGTATCGTGCGAGTTAATTTGAGGCCCATCATTGTTGAATGAGGTTATTATTATGCTTGTGGGTAATTTGAATATCCATTGAGCATATGAATACTATCAAATTGTGTGTCATTATATGGGTTGGAGTATAATTGGGAGGGGCAACAAATACCGAAGTGTGTGGAGAGTGGCAAGAGAAGAGGACGTGGCAAGTAGAGAAGCCGATGGTGCTTAGCTGCAAGGCTGATGAGAAGCCACGTAGAGAAAAGGCTTTGGGAATCGTAAATCAGACAAATAAAACAATACTAACAATAATTAATAAATGTAAAAAGAAACAATAATTGAAAAATAATTAAGATAGATTGTGGAAGCAGAAACACTCCGACAGAAGCTGGCGTAAGGTGATCTGGGTTGAACCCCTAGGCCCCAACCCCCTGCAGAACTCATTCCTGCTACTTCTTTGCTTCTTTTTTTTATTTCTTTATTTTATATGCACACATAGATTATGTTTAGTAATAAATATTTCTATCTTTTACTTTCAAATAGTAACAGTAAACATACTACTGTGTACTGCATAGATTAAGAATAATACCTACCTTCATTGATTTCACTCTTTCTTGAATGTTATGTCAAATCTAATCAAGAAATTCTTCTCTACGAAGTAAAGAGAAAGTACATCAATGCCTCCCTTTATGTGGTTCTCAGTGCGGAACTAAAGTGCAATAATCTTTTTTCAATGTGTAAATTCGAGATTCATGATGTTATTGTTGTTCAAAAGGACTTGTCTTTCTTTTCCTTTAAAATATTTGATTGTTATATTAATAGTTATCGACCTGACCCACCCCTCAAACCATACACGAAGTTTCTTCACTAATTCCCTTCCCCACTCAATTATGACCTATATCGTGAGAGAAGATCCTCCTGAGAATTCTTTTTTTTTTTTTATTTTTCAAATAATATTCCTTTTATACCTTTTTCACATCCCGAAACTAAAAGGCCAAATAAAAAACTGTAACGTTATAATAAATTCATTAATTTATTCATTTTTATAGATTTTTCAATATTTTAAGATGTATTTAGATAATTAGATCAGTTTTCCAAATATTTTAAAATTCCTTTATAGAAAATACTCTTTCTAATTTATGAAAAGGTATTGTAATGCTTCTTCTTTTTCCTTTTTTTAACTTTTTACTCTTTAAACTAATACATGTTTTGGGAAATATTATAATCTTCCATTTCTGTTATTTTCATGATAAGAAAATAGACATGTGACTTATAAAAAGGTTTAAATATATGTTAGTATTTTTAATTTTTCATTTTTTTGTCTTTTTTCCTCGTAAAATTATTTTTATTTTTTAGTCCTTATAAATTATATTTATTTTATTTTTAGCCATTAAAACACTTTAGATAATATTTTGAATGAAAGAAAAAAATATTATTTAAAAGGTTATAAGAACAAAAAACATAACAAATATAATTTACAAGAATTTAAAATAAAAAATAATTTTACAAGGATAAAAATAAATAAAAAATACTAAATTACAAGTACTAAAAGATATTTAAACCTTATAAAAATAATCAGGAAATAATACAATGAGTCTCACTATTTGTAAAAAATATTTTCATCCTATTTCTTTCAAAATTAACAATTCATTAATTTCTGTTTGTTTTACCATAAATATTTAGAATTTCTTATTTAATACTCAACTAATTTTATCCATATTAGTATTGTCTTCAAAAGGATTGGGCCATCAAATATTTGAACTTATTAATCTTTAAATTAGATTAATAAAAAAAATGTAATAGAAGTGAATAAATTGATATATGTGAACAGAAAATTAAATACTAGAACTAATTGTAGCTAGAGCACATCCACCTTATATCCCTACCTTCTTTACTTAGATTAATTACTAATTTAATTATTCTAATTGTTCAAATAATGTATCTTTCCATTAACTAGTTAAATCCTAATCCCTGGTGACTTTAACCCTTTAATCTAATCAAAACCCTAATTACTTAGTGATTTCTCAAATAAGCATTAAGAAAATGCATTTATTCATCTGCAATTATACATCTCTATCCCTAGATAATGTAACAATTGTTATTTTACTATTGTCAGAAATTAAAGTTCCAACATTCCTATTATAAACCCTAACTCTCATAACTTTATTAGAATGATAAGTTCTAATAAAGATATAATCAATGCAACACAAAGTAAAATAAAACAACTTAGAATAAAAGAATATTATAAATCAATCCAATTACATAGGAATTCACATTAGGTTTTGATCCTAACTACAATAAAGAGGATTAGCTAGACATAGTTATGTCCAGATAAATAATAATCAAACCCCTCAATCTTGAATCTCAATCTTCTTGACCTAACTTTAATCCCTCAAGTCTGTGCGCGTAAACGTCACTATGTGTTTCTTCTTGCCTCCTAAGTCCCTATTTATAATTAGGGTGTCAAAATCTTCTCTTATCTTTTATCTTTGTGAAATCTTTAATTCAAATCTTGAAATTTAGAGACTTCTTAATTTCGTTTTCTTTTCTTATTTTCTTAGTTTCCTGCTATAAAAATTCAAAGAATAAATGATAAAAATAAAATAATGAATTCTTTTACTTATATTAGCATTTATTGATAAATTATGATTGATTTCTTAATTCTTTTAGCATAAAAACTAGTATATACCAGAAACATATCAATCCATTAAGTTAATCCATTTTGGAATAAAAAGTAAAATATCATATTTTTTGAGTTGAAAATAATATTTAATATTGTGAAAAGGACATTCATATTTATTCTTTACTCTCTAAAATGACTTGGTGATTATCTCCCTGTCACTATAAATTTTCTTTTTATCTTGATACTGTCGTGTACTTAGATTCAACTCTTTAATTTTGGAGCTTGTAATGACATGTTACACTATTAATTTTGATATGGTCATGTTTAAAAGAAAGCGGATCACAAATTACCAAGCAAAATCCTTTGTCAGTCCTGGCGTTTGTTTCCTTTCGCCATTTACAAAGTTTGAAGGTTGAGTTGGAAGTATTGTGACACGTTTTCGGCATGAATAATGGTGGGGGAGGGGGGAGAATCAGTAGCCACTGTAATTATATAAAGGACAAATTGGTAGAGCCCGACATTTATAGAAAGTACCTACCTGTGTTATTTGGTACTTTAATGAAATTAAGTCTTATTAAAAAATTAAATCATTTCTATTAAATGTCGACTGATAAGAAAATTGTTTTCAATAAATATAATAAAAAAAAAATTTGGTTTCTCAAAATATTTTTTCTTGACTTAAAAACATTTCTCTCTCCATTCGTATATATACACTCATTCGTCTTGATTAATTAAAAATAACAATTGTTATATTTCTCATAAAATAAAAAAAGTCACTTGGGACAGTGTACTTAAAAAGGAATCAATAGAAATACATAGGATTAGTTAATGATCAAAGTATCTTTTGTATCTGATTGGTCATGTGCGCACGGTGCATTGAATGCAGGAATATAATGCATGGCATCACAGATTTGTTATCGATGGGATGTTGGGGGAATGGTACTCATGTTGTACTGTCCAATTGACCATTCTAAAGTCTCCTATATTTTGAGAGGTCAAAATTTGGGCACGCCAACGATGCTGGCATAAAGTGTTGAACATGAAGGAAGTTTCATGGTTATGACTATGCTCAATTTTATAATCAAATATCCGATTCGATCAAATATACAAAAAGCTATATCGCAATTGTCATAATGTCATCGTACTTGAAAATCCAATAGTCTGACATAACAAAGATTAGTGTTATTGTTTGTGTATGTTTTAAAGTCTAAGTACAAAATACAAAATATATTATAATGCTTAAGGTCTTACTGCCGGCAGGTGGAGTTGATTTATTTGCTTCCAAATCCAACTAATTTGGCCAAGATACACCAATATATTGCAAGAATATAGACTCTTATTATTGGACAGGAGGATTTTTGTTGAGGTCCCTCTACAAGCTAGCATGAATCATTCCCCTTTAATTAATCAATATATGAATGTTGAAGGCTTGAAGCACACACACACGCACGCTGCGTGAAATAATCATTGGTTTCTTATGAGTAAATTATAGAAGTTTTTTTTTTTCTTCAGAAAATTATAGGAGAAGTTATTCATAAGAAGTTTGAATCCAGGAGACCGGGTCGCGTTTTTGAAAGGCTAAAAACTTTTCAAACTGACTTCAACAAATTATACAGCATCCATACATGCCAACGAAACACGCATTTGAGTCTAAGTTAAAATAGATTCATTCTATTAATAACAATTCTCTGGACAACTAAGGAGTGTTAACCCCCCCTTCAACAATGAAAAATGTTGGATCATGAATATAAGATCCTGCTTATTTTAATGTTGAAATATCAATTATTACACTTTTCAAAGAAAACACATGGCTTATATACAAGAAAGAAGTTGACTTTTCTTCTTCTTTTTGTTTCAATAGAAGAAGGCATTTATGCCATTTAAAGTAATGTTGATTTCATGCATCAAACAAGAGAAGGCTTGAAAAACTTAATGGAACGATCATTTCATTTTATGAAGCTACCATTCCACTCAAAAAACTTGATGCTGAATTAAATATTGCTAGAGTAGTATATTTCCTCCACCTCAGAAGATTTACATGGATATCCTACAGACTTTAGATGATCCATTAATTGATCCAATATGGAGTATATACTAGTTGAAGCACAATGCCTTTTATCATCCACCATGAATTGATAGCAACAGCCATCGATTTCAATGAAGCTAATCGCCCTACACTTTTTTATCCCACTGTCATCCATTATTTTCCTGATCTTTTTCATGTCATGCCATCTTTGAGATTCTGAATACATGTTTGAGAGAAGCACATAAAGCCCAGAATTGAATCGTCCTAACTCTAGCAACTGCTTCATGATTTGCTTAGCAATCTCCAGATTCCCATAGGTCCTGCAAGCACCAAGCAAAGCACCCCAAACGACAACATCTGGTTTAACGGGCATCTTTTGTATTAGGGTCATTGCTTCTCCTAGGAACCCCCCACGCCCTAAAAGATCAACCATGCATGCATAATGTTCCACACCAGGAGAAATCCCAAAAGTAGAACTCATTATGTCAAAGTAATATCGCCCCATGTCCACAAGACCACTGTGACTACAAGCAGAAAGTAACCCTGTGAAGGTAATCTCATCAGGACAGAGTCCACTAGCTTGCATCCTCTTGAACATCTCAATTGCCTCTTCTCCAAAACCATGCAGAGCAAGTGCTCCAACAATAACATTCCAAGACACCACATTCTTCTCAGGCATCCCAAAGAAGATGTCCATGGCAGTCTGAAGAGCACCACATTTTGCATACATGTCTATTAGGGAGTTACAAAGTGTCACACTCACTGTAATAATATTATCACAAATATAACTGTGGGCTTGTTTTCCCAATGCCAGATCACCCATGTTACTGCAGCATGAAAGAATGCTAACAAGAGTTGCATCGTCAGGCATCACACCTGAAATGCACATCCTGTGGAAAAGTTCCACAGCTTCTGTGTACTGCCCTTCTTGAACATGGCAGCAAATTATTGAATTCCAAGAAATCACATTCTTCACCGGCATGTGATTAAAAATTTGCACAGCATTCTCAACAAGCCCTTGATTAGCATAAGCATTAACCATACAAGTCCAAGAAACAACATCTTTATCGAGCATTCGATCAAAAACATGTTTAGCAAATTGCAAATGCCCGCACTTGGCATACATATCTATGAGGGCATTGGTGACAATTGAATCAATTTCAACTCCAGTAATAACAATATAAAGATGCACAAATCTTCCCAAATCCAAATTACAATGCTTTGAGGAAGCGGAAAGCAAGCTAACCAAGGTGAACACATCAGCCTCCACTCCGAGCTGTAGCATTTCTTGAAACAACAAACCAGCTTCATCACAAAAGCCCATTTTAGAATACCCAGCAATCATGGAATTCCAGGAGACAAGAGTCCTGTCAGAAATATCATCAAACACTTGCCGTGCACTTAGTATGAGACGACAAGCAACATAGGCAGTCAAAATTGCGTTTTGCACGCAGGAATGAGGCCCCATTCCGAGCTTAATAGCCTGAGCATGAACAATAACAGCTTCCCAATAGAAGGATTTGGTAGCACAAGCTTTAAGGACAAAGGGGAAGGTGAATTGGTTTGGCATAGGGCCAGCACTCACCATCTGGCGGAAGAGCAACAAAGATTTCATTGGTTCATTACTATTCGAATAGCCCCTTATTAAATGATTGTACATGAATTTATTGGGTTGGGGAATTTGATCGAACAGAAGGTGTGCGTAACGGAGATCACCCTCTTGAACGCAGAGAGAGAGTAGCTTGCCCAGTGTGACAACTTGGGCTGCAAGTCCATGAAGGATGATCTGGGCATGGACAACCTTGAGTTGTCTCATGGAGGAACATTGGTCCAAGAGATGGTGAAGGGTTTGGTGAGTGGGTGACTTCAACTGGTGCCATATGGTTTTGTTGATTTGTATATGTAAAGAGCCAACACAAAAAAGGCGGGAACCAACGCTCGCAGGTTTCAGTTTCAAAGCGGAGAACATGAAATCAAACCTGATATTAGGTTCCCAAGGTTCTTGTATTTGTACCAATCCTATGTAGCCATTTTTATGCTGTTAATTAAAAAATTATTACAGTGTCTGAGATTTTCTGTTTTATTTTTGCTTAAATTAATACTTTGTTTATCTAATTAATTATTTGTTTAATTTAATTATTTAATTTTTTTAGTTTAATTCGTTATTATGTAGTTTTAAATATCACAAAATATATATTTTTTAAAAATAAATAAATTTTAAAAATTCAAAAACTAAATTAAGAATCAAATTTAAAAAATAAAAAAATTAAACCTAAATAATAAATTAAAAGATCAAATATTAATTTAACCTTTATTTTTATTTTTCTGTTGTAATTAAAAAAATTATTACAGTTCTGTTTTATTTCGTTTTTGGGTGGGTGTATGATTATAGTGGAGATATGTATTTTAGAATAAAAAGTTTTAATCCTTTAAGATATTCATCATTCGTCTCATCAAAAGTATTTTTTTCTTATTTGGCATAAAAGTTAAGATTTTATATGGAAAAGAATATATGTCACATCAAAAGTATTTGATTGACAAAATAAAATAAATGATTGAAAAGAAAATTTGCAAATTGCGTTTAATCACAAATTATACGAAAGATAAAATGACGACGACGTTAAGGATGATTTCAATGTGTAGTCTTTTTCTTGTCGAATGATTGTCGTTCAAAGCTTAATAATGTCATCTAAGTAATTAATTGTTCGCATAAAAACCTTATAATTTCTACATTATTTCCTTTAAGTTCTGCGTAGCTATCATATTCATGTAGCTATACATAGAAGTTTACTGTTTTTCATATAGTAATGTTAAACACTAAAAAAAAAGGATAGTAATATAAATTAATCGGATTCGACAAGATTCAATATTAATCATTGTATTTATAATAAAAAATTTATTTGTTGGATAAACCAATATAATATATACCACTTATATACTCCCTCCTTTCCTAATTGTAAAACAATTTCAGAAATTTTATTTATTCTTTTTTATAAATTAATTTTCTAATTTTTAGATCCATAAATTATTATTTTTTCTACATTTTTATTTAATTATTCTTTCTGAACATCAATTAAAAATAATTAAGTGGATAAAAAAATAAAAAATAAAAACAATTTTAAAATAATAATACAAATAATTGATAGATTTAATGTAATTAATTAAATTAATTATTTTTTAAGAGACGTAATTAATTGAAGAAAACTTATAAATGAGGATGGAGAAAATATTTAAGAGTTAATAAATAATAGCCACGCAAGTTCACACCAAAAACAATTTTGAACCCCCCTCCCCTCATAAAAGATATAGTGCTTTTCTAAAAATGTATTGCATATAATCCCTTTTATTAACATTTTTAGTTTCACATCTATAACATGATTATCGTATTATGCTAATAAATTGAAGGCATGCACATCCTGTAAGTCATGCTATAAATCCAGGAGTTGCAACCAGTTGTACTTGATCAGTATGGAGTCTCCCAAGTCTCATCTGTTAACAAATTTCTGCCCAATGGCTTCATTTCTGATTGTGAACATTGTCCTTGTGAGTTGTGAAATATTGGGGGTTCATGTTTTATAATTATCAGAAAAGGAAAGTAGAAAATTTGGGGAGGTGCGGAAGAAAAGCAGGTAGCACTTGAGAGTTGAGAGCCAAGAAATAAACCTTCCATATTTCCCTTGCATTGAAAGAGCAACTATTACATTGTTGAGTATTGACTAATCACACTAGTCATCAAAATTTTATTTTCAAAGGAACAAAAAATATACAGCCCAAGAGCAAATGGCTTTGTCATTTGCACCCTTTTCATTCATCTACACTTCAACAGGGAGCAAGATGTTTTACAGAGAAGAGAATAGCCAAAAATTGAAAAGAAAGGAAACAGATGAAAGAAACCAAGACAAGAAGGCCATAGCAGCAGACAATTGATATCTACCACATAACTTTGGTGCGCAATGTGATCCTCTAGCTTCTAGCAGAAGATCTGCGATACTGGCTGTAGAACATGCTGCAGCTAGTGACAGATATGACAAAATCTGAAGTATAAAAAAAGTATCCTTAGTGCAGTATGGTAACATTAACAATGAGGTCTCGTGAGTCTTAGAAACAAGTTGCACGTACCATGTCTCCAAAAAAGATTATCATTATGAGCCTTCGTTGAATCGGTAAATACTGTATGAAGACAGAATAAGCATCCACCACCAACAATGTTATGTTCCATGGAATTATCAAACCCATGACTGTTACCAAATAGCTGTGGAATAGCATGTATAATGACAAAAGTTAAGAATCCCAGGTGAGGCACATGAATATACGATAACCTTGATACAATATAAACTGCAAGCCACGCCAATATAAGTTCTTAAAATTTAATGGCATGCATATACCTAATTTATTTTCCTTCTGTATTAAATTATCAAATTGCTACATGGACAAACACGGCACAAGGAGTTGCGCTCTTTTATCACAGCCAAATCATGTGAGAATATGAAACCCCTCTTCTCCTTTGCCATCATACCAACAATTCCACTTTGATTCTGAAGTGGGGAATGAAAAAGATGTTGGCAAGTACAACTTTGTATTAACCTCACCTAGTGAAAGGTTAAACATAAGTTAAGAAATAATAGAACTCAGTTCATTCTATCTCCTTTACTAAATCCTACTATTTTCCAAAATTCCACTGACTTATGGAGCTTAGGCCTCAGTTTGTTAGTACACCACTTCAATGCAATTTCTCCTCAATTGGCGTATATAAACTTTATTTGGCCAAATAGCACAAAATGTTTCTAAGAACCCTCCTCACGTTGGCCGAAAAGCAATTTCAACTTTCAAGGCTCCTAATTGCAATTTCTTGAGAATATGCTGCTGCTCCTATTCTCTAGAAAATATAAAGAAAGGATCTGCAACATACCAACATTGAGTTCACCTTTGCAAATTCTAATTTTTAGTAGCATAAGGAAAGCTCGACTTTTTGGGTACAGTAGGAGTTACAAGTCCCTTGGTAAGGAGAGACTGAGAGATATAGGTGGCCTGATGGAGAATCAAATCTTTTAAGTTGGGCTACTTTCCCTTGCTCCAGTACCACTCTCTCTAATGCCCACAAACTTATAGGAATCACTGATTCTTTTGATTTCAGGTACCAGTTGATATATTTTGAAAACAACATATCAATATGTAATCCTACTTTCTATGAATCAAATGTTTACAACTCATAAAACAAGGGAAACATCATTTACTAATAGCATCTTTGGAGGGAGGGAAGGAAAGGCTATAAAGTCAACAAGTGTGATCAAAATTAGGAGAAGCAATAAATAGATTAATAAAGAGATATAGAAGTGAAGTACCAGAAAGCAGTGTAGGAGTAGAAACCAACGTCCAAACACATGAAGAGAAGGGAAGAAGCAGAGAAAACGGTTTGACCCAAACGAAGAGCCAAGCTGGCGCTGGTGCCAAAAGCCCCTGCAAATTCCTCCATCACTCACTCTTTAGTCCTGCAAGATAGGCTCATGAAACATGCCCAGATTTCCTTGTAAAATCAAAAACCAATCAGAAGATCATCTTGGCAAATAAAACAAAAGAAGGACATTAATAAAATGAAAACGCAGGTGCAGACAGAAAGGAAAAAGAAAGTTTAGAATATGAAATTATGAATATAGATGTGGAAAGAAAATACAGAAAGAGCATAAATAAGACACAGTGTCACAGACAAAATAGTAAATTTAATTTTATTCCTGCTTTTTCTTTTACGAAGAAACGCAGAAGAAAATGAAGTCTTCTGATACGCAAACTTGAGAAACGACGACAGGGATGGAATTGTCTGTCGAGTACGTAGAATGTGTTCCGTCGGCGCGAACAGGGGTTGTATTCATAATTGAGCAGTCAGTATGTAAATTACTAGAATTTTATATCCAAGTTTGACTGCCCTTTATATATTTATTGTACATCAATTATAGATTGAGATATGATTAATAATTATTGACTTTCGTAATTTATAATAGGTTAACAATACAAAAAGACACTATTTATGTTAATATTGTATGAAATTTTTTAGATACACGTACCATAAAAATCAGAATCCTAAAATAAATAGTAAACAAAGAAAATTACAAACCACTAAACCCATGAATCAAAACTCAAAGAACCAAAACTAGAGAACATTAATCTTTCAATTGTTTCAAACCTTAATTTCCTAACTTCGCGGACAAATGCTAAACTATTCCATTTTAATCTTGTTTTCTCAAACCCTTTAGCTCCACTTGCAACACCGTTCACAAAGGGCGAATGCAAAGTGGCGATGGTGGCCAAAAAGTAAGAAACGACAACGAACTTTGATGTCGCAAGAATTTTCAAGTGAGTTGTTGATTTGTATATTGTGGGTGTAGATTTTGCTTACTATATCACTTTTTTCTTCTTTTTTTTTTAAAAAAAATTCAAATCCTTTTCTAATAATTTTAAACTGACAAAAAATTATTAGGGCTTGAGAGTTAAAGAATATAGCACTACCAATAATATTTTATCATATGACTGTTATGTCAAACTTATTTAAATGGAAAGTCATATGATTATTAGATTGATTAACGATGATATTTGATTGGATGGACTAAAAACAATTATGAACATACTAAAATTGGTAAAAGAAAACCATTAAAAGACTAAAAGTGAATTTGTAAAAAGACAAGGGACTATAGCTGGTTGAAAAATATGGAGAGACTATAAGTAAATTTCATTAAAAAAATGAAAGACTAAAAATATGTTTTATAAAAAAAATTACATGTGGATATCATATAAAATTAGTTAATGATGTGATAACTCTTGAAAAAAAAAAACATTATATATATTGCAGTATAACATAAAAGCATTAAATGTATTGCATTAAATATTTTGTATTGTAATTTCTTATAAGATTTAATACCTTTATGTGACTCTCAATGTGATTATCATACCAATACTTGACGATGAAGATCAAAATTATTAACAAAGAGATAATTCAAAGACTAAGACGAGTCAAAATTTAGATAAAAAATCTAAAAATCCAAAAAATAGAGATGAAAAAGATATTAGAAAACAACAATAATAACAATATTAATTGTTTTATTTTGTATGTCAAAATTTCTTTCCTTCTTGCACATTGTTAGAAGAACAAAGCGGTGACAGGAGATATTAGATAGGTGACGGATTGGTTCAAAGCCGCTAAGGCTACTGAAGTTTGAAGTTTTATGTTTACCAACAAAATATTGTTTGTTATTAATTTTTATAAAATAAAAAGGTTATATATGTTGATGAAAAGACTAACATGTAACTCTTTAATTTAAAGTAAAAAAGTTTATCTCAATTTATTTTAAATCTCACTCATCAAATTGGTCAATCATGAAAACAATAAAATGATATATTTTCCTCGCATGTTAAGATTAGCTTAAGACTGATCCAAAGGAATTCTTTTTGAATTACCTCCAGGGTTTACTCTCAGATCAATATGGGTGTGCAAGATAAAGGGTGATTTGGATTTTCATTTGAAAACTTCAAACTATAAGTTTTAACCCGAAGCATGGCCTATGGTTTGAAGATTTCTAACAACGTAAACAGCACACCAAAAATTGGTGGCATTAAGTTATACATTTATGATTTTACTACTCAAAACTCTCACAATTATTAGCGTAACCTTTAGATGCGTAAAAGTTCAGATTAAAAACAGGTTTGAGCTTTTCTTTTCTCCAATTTTTTGTGAACCAGAGCAGAGGATGAACTTACATTTGTTTTCTTATGTTGTCAATCCACCAATACATTATACATACCAAGTAGGAAAGAATAACACCATATGGACAAATTTATAGAAATGGGTTAATTTTTTATTACAGGAATGGATAGATTTTAAAAATATTGAAGAGTATGGATCCATATTCTGTAATATTTTTAAAATCTATCCATCTATTACTGTAATTTTTGAAAAAAAAAAATACTCCGTTTCTGTCAATTTGCCCACCATATCAGAATATCTAGGTTGAAGAAACTGACCCAACTTAGGGTTTCAATGGCAGACTCTCTAACATGTCATTCAGTTCATTTAAAAAAAGTAATGGCTTATTTTACGAGAGTTTTAAAGAATACGCGATTGTTTCCTATTCCTACAACCTAAGCTATATTCCGAACAACAATAAGCACTCATGGGCAACAAGCTAGAAACACGTATCCGTTGATAATTAATAATTGTCACAATTGAAAAGGAATGCTCGAAAAGGTAACTTAGACATTTTAATTTTAAGCATTATAATCGAAGTCATTATAATATACACACATGATAACGCTCTGAGTGCTTCGCCAAGTGGGGTCACAAGACCGTGCATGGAGTTACAAGAAAGTAGAATGAGAGCATTAAGAGAAGGTCTATGAGTCAAGCTGAGCATACCAGATGCCTTGAATCTTAACATCCTTAGGAGCTTTAGCCCCCAAATCAGTATCAGAAGGCTGAACACTCTCGAAGACCCCAATAACCTCACCAGTCTCAGGCTTGGTCTTGGTGACACTCAAGGTGATTTTCCCTTTGGAAGATGAAGCACTTTTGTTGTTCTCCTTGGCAAGTTCCTCTTCATCTCCTCTTCCACCAGCTGGCAAAGCAACAGCATTGTCATAACCAGTTGAGGCACCCCTTCCCTTGGGATCCAAGAAAGAGGAACCACGGTAAGACGGCACTAGGAACTCCCCACTGAAGCTGTCTGGTTTCCCAGATGCCACCAACTGCTTGATGGTGAAGAGGAATGGCACACGCTCGCCCCCGGGAAGCTGTACGGTCACAGCAGCATAGTCAATCCCGTCTTTCTCCTCGAATTTCACCGTTCCATCGGATGAAACCTCGAAGGGACCCTCGATCTCGTCCAGGGTGTAGGTCAGACGAGTCATGAGCTTGGTGTTCTGAAATTCGGGTGGCGCGTTCTTGGCCACACCCTCTGCCTTGACCGTGAAGGACGTTGGTTCCAGGCAGAACTTCTGGGCGTTGTATTTCCCTGGCTTGAAGGCAAATGAGTCCACTCCACCTTCAATGGTTGGGCACTGGTTAGCAGTTCCAGTTCCCTTCACTTCCAAGTATGTCTTGCTCTGGATTTCGTCGAAGGTTAGCCTCTTTGGAACACCTTCTGCACTCGCTCCCTGAATGTATACAATCACCCGTCTTATTCATACAATATTTTACATAACAACAACTTTTTTTTTTGTCTATTTCCCTGCCATCATTTGTTACATCTCTTACTTCTTTCTCTCATTTTTGTTGCATAATCTATTGCATAAGTACAAATAACATTTCTCATGTACAATATTCCACAACATTCTTTCTTAGTCACGCATGATGCCACTCAGTCACAAAACAAGTAGATGAACTAGTAAATTAACCACTCAACAAGCATCACAAAATTATTAGATGAACTGGTAAGTTAAGACATCTCTATTTTAATAAGTAAATTAGCCTTATGCATTGAAATTTTGCACCATTAGGAAGTCCAGAATAAATTAGAGATATTTAAGATCATATGCTACGATTGTGTAGTTTATATAGAAGCCGCAGGTTGTAGTGGTTCGGCATGTAGATATATGATATGATTTCATGTATTATGATTGCAAATTCTGATGTTGGTTTTATTTGTATTAGAATAATTCAACATATTAAGGGAGAAAGGGAAAGTAAGACATACAGAAACAACGAGAGCTGAGGTGGCAAGGGCGAATCCTGCAATTTTGGTGGCGTCGACACATTTTTGAGCAAAGTCTTTGAGATCAGCCTGAAGGGAGCAAGTGAGTTTAGCTGCAGTGGGTTCCAAGCCAAAAGCCTTAGAAATGCATTGTGTAGATTTGAGGTTGCGAGGGGCTATGCCCACCTTGGTGGGTTGCATGAAGGTAGCTGCAGCTTGTAGTGAGGCTGCCATTGTTATTGTTGCTGTGGCCACCAAAGTGTGTGTTTTGTTTTGATTGAAACCAAGTACTACTACTTTGTAAGTGGTTTTTGTGAGTGATGGATGTCAGAGAATCGACACAACACAAGTATTTAGTGGCTCTCGTGTGACTAAGATTTCCGATAGGGTAAGGCCAACTCTTATTGGATGACTCAAGCTAATGTCAATGGTTTTCTTGTTGCCACGTTGGAAGCTTCTCAATTCGGATCAAATATGTTTTCAGTCTCAAATCAAGTTATTAATTTTGACCATCTCCAACGAGTGTCTCTCTCTCTTCTACCCCTTTGTTTGTTACGGTGAATGAAAATAATACGAGTACAGATTCTTTTGGATGTTTAGAGGAACAAAAACTAGTAAAGAATAACTTTAAAAAAACAAATTACATTCTCATTTCCTGTATTTTTTTTTAAATTACACCTAATATTACTTCTTTTTTTTATAACTAACCTCATTTATGTTTGAAAACATTACACACTCTTATATATTAGATTAGCATCCCCTTAATGTTTAAGAATACTATATTGACACTCCATTATATATTTATACTAACACACTTTCTATATAAAAAAAAGTTATTGTAATGATAAAAAAAGATGTGTTTTTGAATTTTCAGAAAATAAAATTATTAGTGCAATTTAAAAATTATAGAACTTACTATATTATTTCTATTTATCTTTTCTTTATTTCTTTTTAATCAAACGCATTCAATATTCACTTGGAGATATAAGTCCATTTGTTTAAGCTTATTTTTTTAAAAGCAATTTTTTAATTTTTATGTATTTGTCTACACTGTTTTTATTAAAAATAAACAATTTTTTTTACTTTTTTTAAGAATCAAATGATATTTGTTTCTTGAAAAAGTACATATAATTCTTTTTAAAACTTAAATTCACTAGTCCATATATTGGCTTAAGAATTGAGAAGAAAGAACTTAAGGATTAGACATGAAAAACAAACTCATTCATGAATATCATGTGCCTCCGCCCCAACTTTAAAGGATAATTTTCACTTTGATCCGAACACGAGTATAGGTATGGATAATACCCGATTTTTTAAAATGAGAATGGGGACAGATATGGGTATATATCTACCCGTCCCATATCCGACACATATAATTATTAAAATATTCTTACTTTATTCAATTTTTTTTAGTTTTGTTCATTTTAAAAAAATTAAATTTGAGCTTTGTTTGATTTAAATTATTTTTTAAACTTGACTCTTGAATAAATAATATATTTAATTTTATTCAATTTTTTAAAATTTATTACTTTATATAATTTTTTTTATTATAGGCGGATGTAAATATGGTATGAATATACCCCATACCCAACGAGGACAGTGAAAAAAAATTCTTTAGAGATAAGAATGATACGAGAATGATCTTGAGGAAGTGAGCACACGGAGAAGCACATCCATCTCCAACTCATTGTCATATTTATTAAAGATGGAGGTAAAAGAAAAGAAAAGAGGTCACGTGACCAAAACCTCTCCCTGAAATTTTTCTATCTTTTATTTTCATTCATCTTATTTTTAATCTCTCTGTTCACGCATTGTCTATTTTTATTTTTATAACTTAATTATTTGTCTTAAATTTAGCGATTTTAAAAATTATATTCAATGAATTTTATAAATAACCTCACAGTCTAACCGGTTAATATACCTAAATCCAAAACTTAAATTGACCAAATTTGAAGCATTTGATGTTAGAACACACGGTACAAGAGCAGAGGAATTTATTCTTTATAAATTGATCCATTAACATAGAAAAGAATGCAGGTCTACGTTGGGCAATTTCACATGAACATCCCTACATTACATTATTAATATCAACCTCCTTAATACTTTTTAGTACCCCGATCTCTATCCCTCTGCATGTCATATAACCCGAAAAGAACTGCTGTAGATCAGAATCCAACGCAGCTTCATTAATTCTGAGAACTCCCATTTCCTACAAAAAGTAACATTTACAAGAAAGGGAAAACTCCATGCCAAATTGTCCAAAACGAATTGGCATTTACAAAATAAGAAAGGCATTTCTTCATAATCATAAACCACTTTAGTACGTTAGTGTCTGTTAAAAGTTTTTTTGGATAATATACTTATGTTTGTTCTAAACAATTTTATATTTCAATTACTCTTCCCTCTTGAATCAGTTGTTTCTTGGGCTCGATGATGAACATTTCAAAAAAAGAAAAAAAGTTGAGTCACTTTCAAATTTATCGTGTCATTGTCACATGTAAATCCATCATCAACGTTATGTTATGCGCATGTCATTCACTCCAAACACAATAAAGAAATATACATAATCATTTTGCTTTATTCAAAATCACTAAAAATAGTGAAGAACATCGTTTCTCTTGTTTTTTTTTTTTACCGTGTTAGCAATGAATCTAATCATATTCTTTAAACAAACATAATTGTTTTTGAACCTTTGAGCAAGACAAAGTTGAAAAGGTTTCTGAGTGGTGATTGTGCGTGTGCGTGTGACAACACCGAAAGAGGAGTGGCACGTGCAGTGCATTACCCTGATCAATGCATGCATAGAGGGTGGTCAACCCTATAACACATTATTTTGGCTTTCAAACTCTTCAAGGCACTTTCTAATAATCGGATCATTTCTAGCATCTCGTTAACATCAACGTTTTCTTCATTTAGCTATCCACTGAAAGCCTTGCATAGATATTTGGTTATTCCATTTCAGAGAATCGTTTTAACACCCATTCTTTTAATCCTTAGGAATAACCGCTCGATAAAAAACATCAATCTCTTCTTGTCCTCGGTCTCTTTCATTTAGTAATTTCTCACAGCTTTGTGCATTGAGTACAGGAGAGGTGATGACATAAAGCTATTTTTAAATTTACAATTATTTACAATTACAATGCTCGAATACTTCTCATATCGCCTGCATCCATTAGGTCTCTTTGTTTCTCAATTTTAAATATTTTTCTTTTCTAAAGAAAAAGAAAATTACAGAAAAAGTGAACGAAAGTTTAAAATGGAGTCTAAGGTATTTTAATTTTGGTACACCGGTGTACCCCTAAACAAATTTGCACCATAAGGTCCAGATTTATGTAGGGAAACCTGTTAAGCTTACTCCTGATGTTGTCAATAAAACTTTACAGATTAGATCCAATTGCTTAGGATTTTTTGCAATCTACTAAGTTTTGAGGAGTGTAGGAAAGATACAGAGAAGAAAGACACTATTGGAAGTAAACCCACAAATTCGATTAACCATCCTATTTCCTTGAGTTTTTTGGTGATGGTGTTGTATTAAAAGGGTTTCATATCCTATTCTGGATGTGTGTTTGATATCCCCATGTATGCTCATAGCAGTTTACGCTCATTGATTGGCTTGTATATTTTGTGCATTTTCCCTTATTCCATCTGTAATTTACACAAGTCTGTTTTTTTATTGAATTAAGACATTTTGAGTGAGCAAAATGCAAGTTTTTTATTAAAAAAAATGCAAATTTGACATTACTTTCTTCAGATTATTTCAGTGGGGATGATAACATAAAACCAAAATCAGCCAGAAATTTAAGACAAAGAAAGAAAGAAAGAAAATTAATAAAACTCTAAGTTCTCTAGAGGGCTTTAGAGTGCCAGGAACTGTGTAAGGAAGAAATTGAATTGTTAGGAAGAGAAAAATTCAAAATTCGTAGCCGACATTATACTATTTCTCACATCTTTATTTATCTCATAAATAAATTTCATTTCTCTCTATTCTGTCAAATAAGAGATATTTTTCAACTATTTTAACCAAAATTGTGGTATTTACGAGTTATTTACACAAACCAAAAATTAATCTATAATTCATAGATCAGTAGTGCTTCAGTACTAAAAAGGTACAGGAATCGGAGACCATCGGTGACAACTTAAAATTAACAACCCAGGAATGCAATAGAAGAGAGAAAGACAGTAGTAGCTCAAAAGTGCTTGAAATACAATCACAGAGAATCTCATCACACAAAAAAGTCACTCTCATCACAGCCACCTTAACGTCTTTCTCTACCTTCTCCAAATATTGAAAAACTAAAAAAAATAAAAAAGATAGCACACTAAAACGAAAAAACAATAGGCATTCAGAATGAGTAGGAGGTTTTGTATTCATCAAATGAATCATCAGATGACAATAAACAATCATCACCATGCCTAGTTTCAAAAGTCACAAAAAAAATACAAAAAATCCAAATAACAAACCACGCGCATAAAATTAAACCCCCCAAAAATAAAGGACGGGAAAAAGAGTGGAATCCTCTCAGACAAATGCCTCGATTTGTCGTCAGTATTGTAAGGAATGGATATTAGATCAGACTCGTCATCGTTCTCATCATCACAGAGAAAACCACAACTCACATCCTGCTCCTCCGTCAAAACAAAAATAATCAAATCGAAAACATCAGACAAGTAAATATAAAAATTAACGAAGACAAAAACATATTTCACAAACAGAGAAAAAAATAGAGAAGCTGGTTTTGGTAGAAAGAAACGGTGGCCATGGTTCCTTCATTTTTCACAATATGCTTCAATTTTATAGGCCCCCCGGTTCCGTTTCGAGGTATTAGGGTTTTGTGTAAAACATTAGTTAGTGGGCCTTGACCGGGCAAATTGGGCCGAACATTGTCCATGGACCTCGTAAAGAAAATGTTCGGTAGAAATGAACTAGGCCTGCTAAATTGTCCTCGCAAAATTAATTTCCGGTTATAAAATTATACCAAAGAAGATGCTTGCTCCATTTCAAAATAATTATCATGTAATAAAAAAATATTTACTTTTTTTCATTTATACCCATAATAACTATCATTGTGTTGCATCATTTCCAACAAAGAAGATTAATAGTAATAAAATTAGTCCAATTTCTAGTGGATAATAATAACATATGAAGACAATATTACCTTGATTTTTCCAAAATATTTTTAGAGAAAATAAGTCATGCATTAATAATACAAAACAATTTTATCATGTCATGTCATTTAGTTACAAATAATTATGTATAAAGTGTTAGAGTACAAGTATGATATGAAATTCCACGTAAGATAAAAATAAGATTGAATATCATATAAGTCAGAATAAGACCCATAAAGACTTTAAGGTTTTGAGTTAAAGTGTATTATCAAATTCACTTATGTGATTTGCTTATAGTTCATTGATGTAATTCTCCTAATGTTTACTTCCCTTGATTTTTCAAACAATATGTTTAAGAGCTAATGATTTGACTTTGTGACCAATTCAAATGAATAAACCACAAATGAGTAAATGATAAAAGGTGAATCCATTAACCTGACAATCTCTTATATCAAATTCTTTTTAACGAGTGAAATAAAAATAAAAAAATTAAATACTATATAAGTAATAATAAAACTCAAAAATTTCAAGCTTTAAAACTTCCTTCCTTTGGCCGCCACAAGTACTTCCAGATATTTGGGTCACCACTTTAGCAATGGAGAAACTTTCATTAGAAGCAATTAAATGACTAGTTACCTGGATTGTGTCACCAATAGAGATTTGTTAATTGAGTGTATGAACTTTTCAAGTATTGATAAATTAACATTTTTACACTTCTTACCGCTATGATTAAAATTTCAAGACGAATCTTTAATTCCTTGCAACCCAGCAATTTACTCAGTCATCCAAATATTTGGCGCAGAGGATCAAGGTTTTTACTTTTTACAGTATTTCCTATTATTTTTTTATAATAAAATTTACGTGGTGGGTTCCCCCGTTCCACTATCATCCTCCATCTCCTCTTCCTCCGCCATCGCCGCCAAATATCATATAGAGTTTCGTTTAGATAGGAATAGCTAGGTATGAGAAGGTCATCTACAGTAACTTCATCGAGCTGCGAACCTATCTTCTTCTCCATCGCGTTTCTGCATGCCTCGGAAGCGTTCAGTATGGTGGCGGTTTGTAACAGTCCAAAGAGAAACCTCACAGGCGTAGAGTGCTTCAATGAAAGATTCGACATCACAATCTCGAGTAACTCTTTCTGTTCCGCTTCTGAAGAAGATAATGTCAAGGCTTTCCGATTGGACCTCGATAAACCTGGAATGTGTTTCTTCACGTACTGCACAAGGCAGGTTTCAATTATCTCTGGCTTCAACTCAGATCCTTTCATGACGAGAATTAATCGCTTAAACATAGGTAAACCTAGAAGCGTAAGCTCCTCAAACCAAGAATCATCTTCACCGTTTCTTTTGATTCTTCTTCCGCTGGTGTGGAGGAGGAGTAGCGTGGAAGCGGAATCGCTCACCGACCATCTGAACAGTGTTTCGGAGACGATGGAATCGACGCACCTCTGCATGATGCCTAAGGTATCAGCGAGAGGCATCAAGCGCTCGCAGGATTTTAATGCTACAATGGAGTCCTTGATACTGTTGAGCACGGAGTGAGAGAGAAAGGTCTTCGTCTTTGAGATGAGGTTTTCTTTGGAGTGTTGTTCCGTCATCTCTAGAAACTCTCCGCCGCAGCGCAGAGGAACCACATTAGAAGAGGATAAATCGATTTTGGCGCCGAAACAGAATTTTGCAGCTAATTCAAAGGTGTCGGAGCCTGCGGGGAAGTCTGTGAACACCAAGGGACAGTGTTTTTCTTTCTCTTCAGCTTCTGAGGAATGATTTGTTTCATGCTCAGTTATTAGCTGGTGAAGCTTTCGACTCTTTGACATCAGAGGAGACTGAAATGAAACATGTCGCGACACAGGGACAAGTTTTAGAGAATAAAGTACGGAGTATTGTTGGGTGTGCGTGCATACATAACATAAGAATTAAGAATATTCGTATTTGTTAGAAATCAAACTCAATTTGCATCTCTAGATTAGTCCACAATCTACAAGGATATAGAAGCTTGAAGAAATTTCTAGAAGCATGTAGAAACTTCTATAAATATATGGAAGCTTGTAGAAGCTTATGAAAACTTCTGAAAGCTTGTGGAATACTGTAGAATCTTGTGGAAGCTTCTGGAAACATAAGGAAGATTGAAGAAACCTATAGAAGAATCTAGAGACATAGTGAAGCAAAGAGTAATGAAGAAGATAGGAGAAGAATCTAGAAACCTCACAAAGCAAGTATAAATAGGGGTAGAGGCTCTTGGCTAGAAGTAAGTGTCTTGGTTGAAAGCAAGTGTGTAGATGTG
>PYAF01005169.1:15130-31667 GCA_007407185.1 Glycine tomentella
AAAGAAAAACTAAAAAGGAAGAAAGAGAAAATTGGGAGGGAGAAATTTGAATTTGAATTTGAAAAAATATAAGTAATAAAAGGAGTTTGTTAAAAGACAAGAACAAAAAAATTGTTCATGTCATTAAATTAACAATAGTCAATTTTGTAATTTTCCTAGCCTAAAGATTGTATATAAAGATATTAGATTTCTTTCGCAATAGGCTAGAACTTCTAGGTTTTTTTAAATAAATTTAAAGAGAGGGGAAAAAGGAATCAAATGACATATAATCTAAGTGAAAATAACTTTAGTATTGTGTAACTCACTCACTAATAAACACAAGTTAGGGTTTGTAACTTCTACAACACTTAATTCTAGCTTCTCTAGCTAGATGTTGCATTATATCACTACTGTGATCTTTACTGACACATTTATTGGCTATTAACTTATTGTCGATAACTTACTTTCTAATTTAGGTCATTCACAACAAACATGCTATATATAGGCACTAAAAAATTGACCACTGGTAATTTCCAATCGTCAATTTCCACACACTAATAGTATTTCTTTATTTATAAAATTAACATGGCTATTAAGTTTATATTATCATTTTCTACATGTTAATAAATATATTTTAATATATATATATATATATACACACACGTACCAGAAATCACCAATCTCCAAACACTAATTTTGTAGTATTATGGAATTAATATTAATTTTTGGCTTAAATATGTTTTCATACCTAGAAAATAGACCGTTTTATCTAAAATTCATTTTTTGTCCACTAAGAACTTGAATTTTTTTTAATGTTTCAATATAGTACTTGCTTCAGATGCCTCGATGTCTTTGGTTGTTGTTGTAGATTTTGAACCCTAAGGGAGGCTCTTGGGGGGCATTTGGGAATTTCGAACCGTAAGGGTGTTTTGGTTGATGCATGAAAGAATGAATGGAAAGGGTGGGTCATCATCGTCGTCCTCATCTCTTGCGATGGTGAAGTGCAAATGTGAGGTACCGACTATTTTGTTCATGATTGAGCATTTTTTAGTTTATTATTTATCTATTCTTCTTAGCTTATCTGACCTCTCTTGGAATCTTATTTTTCCACCTTAACTTAGTTTTGGTCTTAGGCAAATAATTAAGCTTAATTGATAATTATTGCTTATTTTCAGATTTTGTGCATACTTGACCTATCTATCTTGTGAAACACCTGTAGGATGATACAAAACTTCAAATGGAGAATATGAGTAGTCCCTAGAAATATAAGGAAAAAAGCTACAATTTTGTCAAAAATTAACTTTGACAAATTATGCCACTTTAAGGATGATTTCAGGCTTGTAAGTCAAAACCTCTGCACTTGGACTTTGGGCTGGGAAATTGGGTTGTGCTTTCTATAATTAGCTTAATTAGATAGATTAGATGGGTCTAATCAAGGTCCATACTTTCCTTCTGTTCAGTCACAATATATATTAGTGTAGTTAGTTAGTTACTTTCATTTTTGTACAAAACAGATTTGAGAAGCCTTTTGTGAAAGTTTTAGGATCAAATTCTTCTCTCTTTTTCTCTCAATTGTTCTTTATTTTTCTTCCTCTTTTCAACTCTATTCTTCTCCTTTCTTGCACAAATTTCGTTGCACTTCCACTAGTGATGATCATGGAGGGATAAACAATCAATCAATCCAAGGATTCAGTCCAAGCAAGGAGGAATTTGAGTTCTGGTTTAGTATTCCAAATTCTATGTGAATATTCATCTTCTTCTTTAATCCTATTTTTGATTTTCATGATTATAAATGTGCTTAGGATTGAAAAAAATTAGGTTATGGATTCATTTTCTAATTTTGAATTTAATCACAGATTTTTTGGATGATATTTCAATCTGATTTGTGATCTTAATGAATTTAGGGATTGATTCAATTGTACTACCTCTAATGACATTAATTGAACTTTCATAATATGATCATTATCTGTAGAACTGTGCTAATTTGAATTGCTTGGTTTAGTGAATTAGATTGATGCTTTTGAATTTGTTTCTAAACTTTCTGAATTTTTGTTTGTATTTATGCAATTTCTGTTTATTGTCTACAACTGTTTGTTTAAATTCCCCCTACTACTTATAAGTGGATTGAGTTTGGAACCAAATTGAATTGTATATTTGAGTCAACCTAGGTTATTCATATACTGCAAAATGAATCCTAGTTTTATTTGTTTTGGAACGATTCGATAGTCATTATCAGTTCACGTTGCGCAATGTGAACCATCCGGGGAGAAGGTTTTGGAGATGCTCACAATGGAACGTAAGCAAATGTCGATTATGTGTTTTGTTTTAGGTTTTATTCCATTGTGTTGCTTGTTTAATTGGTATCTTGTTGTAGTAATGAAGTTCTTGCAGATGTTTTCAATGGATTGGCTAAAGCAAATACAAAAGAAATACAAATTTGAGGAAAAAATGTTGCATAAAAGGAAGAATGTCGTGCATCCTCAATTCATGTTGTGCAGTTGAAGAGTAAAATTGGAAGGAAAAAGAATAGCATTGCCGTTGAAAGGAATAGAGTGAAGCTGTTAGGTTTTGTAGTTGTAGTTCTTTGGGTGTTCATTTCTTTAGTAAGCATTGTAATTGCAATGAATGTTGGTGGTCATAGAAGGAACCGATTTTCCTTTTGTGTATTTGCTTGAAACCTTGTATGCTTCTAAAATAGGGAACAACAAATTGTTTTTGCTGAAACAGGCTATGAATTTTAGGTATAGAGAGGTATTTCTATTTCTGATCACCTAAGTGATTTTCAAGGTTGCTTTGATCAGTTGTCTGGCATGGGTGTAAAATTTGATGACGAAATTTTGGGACTTTGATTGCTTAATACTCTACCTGATTCTTGGGAAAATCTTCGTGTTACTTTGACTAGTTCTGCTCCTGGTGGTATTGTGACCATGGATTTTGTAAAAACTGCTATTTTGAATGAAAAAGTCAGACAACGTACTCAGCAGGCATCCTCTTCAAAGCCATAGGTTTTTGTCACTGAAAACAGGGGGGAAGTACAGACAGGGATCAAGAAGGAGGTCACAGAGGTAAAAGCAAGCACAGAAGAAAATCAAGGTCTGGCCATAAAACTTACAAGTGTAGTTATTATGGTAAAAAGGATAATCTTCAAAAGTTTTGTTATAAGCTAAAAAATGATAACAAAGGCAAGCAAGAAAAGAGAAATGATGAGAATAGTGATAGTGTTGCCATTGCTAGTGCAGGAGATCTTTTGGTTGTTTATGATGAGAACTTGATCAGTGTTGCGTGTGATGATTCTAGCTGGGTTGTTGACAGTGGTGCCAGTTTTCATGTGACTTCTAGGAAGGATTTTTTCTCATCTTATACTCTAAGTGATTTTGGTGTGTTGAAGATGGGTAATCGTGATACGTCAAAGGTAATTGGCATTGGTACTGTTTGTTTGGAAACCAGCATAGAAACGAAGTTGATTTTGAAGATAAATTTACTCCCACTAAATTTATGATATACACAATCTTCCACTATATTCACCTTGAAACCATAAGAGATTATAATTTGATGAAACTTGTGATACCATTGACGAGAAGCTAGTTTGAGACCGTAAATGGATTTCTTTAACTTACAAACCATAGACTTTGAATCTCCAAAAACAAAGTTTTCTGGCTGTCATATAAATTGTCTTATCAATGTTGCAATTGAGAAACATTGTCTTAACATCCATCTGATGTAGCTCTAAGTCAAAATGAGCCACAAGTGTCATAATTGTCCTAAAAGAGTCTTTCGAAGAAACCGGAGAGAAAGTCTCTTTATAGTCTATGCCTTCCTTTTGAGTAAAACCCTTAGCGACAAGACGAGCCTTATATCTTTCAATATTACCTTTTGAATCCCTTTTGGTATTAAATATTCATTTACAACCAATAGGTTTCACACCTTTAGGTAACTCGACAAGATCCTAAACGTCATTGCCTTTCATGGATTTCATCTCATCCTTCAAGGCATCAATCCACTTATAAGCATTATAATTTTCTAACACTTGTTGGAAGTTGATTGGGTCATCTTCCTTTAAGCCTAAAATATTATCATGCTCTTGGAGAAAAGCAACATAATCATCTGAAATTGCACTTCTCCTATTTCTAGTGGATCTTCTTAATGATACTTCTTGAGGTTGTTGACTTTGTTCCATAGGTACTATTGGGGAAATTTCATTGTTGTCTTATGTCAGGAATAAGCGCCTGATCATTAATTGTTGTCTTATGCTTCAGCTGGACAACCCCAAATATGTAAATGCCTTATGCTAGGTTTCTTTCCTATAGCTAATAGAGTGTTTTGGTCATTTCCTTAGTTGGAACCCTATTAAGGATATAAATTGCAGTCTTTAATGCTTCTCCCCAAAGTAACTTAGGTAAAGAAGAATGACTAATCATGCTTCTCACCATACCCTTAAGAGTTTATTCCTTATCTCCGCAACACCATTCATGATAGGTTTGCTTGGCATTGTATATTGCGGGACAATTCCACATTCCTTTAGGAAGTTAGCAAAGGTTCCTGGACATTGTTCTCCTGATCCATCAGATCTACCATAATACTCACCATTACGGTCAGATCTAATAGCCTTAATTTTCTTGCCTAGTTCAAGCTAAAGGAGATAAGTTTAATCTCGAACAATGCCCAAAGAATAACTTGAGACAATGGAAATGGAAAATATTCCCTATGCATCAGTTGTAGGGTTATGGTCCCCAATATGTCAAATCAAGTTTCAGTTTTCTTTCTTTCCCATATAGAGAATACCTTTTAAGGAGTGATTTGACTGAGGAAGACTAAAACTCATAAGGAAAGATTAAAAGACTAGAAAAATAAAGATAAATCAATGTTGCAATGGAAACAACTACGCTTTATTTGTTTAAGATTTTTTGATGGTCCATATGATGTTTTTGGGATTTTAATTAGGTGATGGTTTTCAACATAAGTATTTAGGAATTAATTTTCCTTCAGGATTTCCTCAACAGGTATTCAATTTATTTAAGCTCTTTTGTGATCAATGGTCAACGAATGAGTAGGGATCCTATTCTCATTAAAAAAATAAATGTTAGACACCTAACAACCTATTTAATGCCTTCAAAAGCTATAGGACACAAAAATTCTTAATTGTACTATTGGTCCTCTAGTATTGAAAATAGCACCATTAATTTATGTCTACTAAAAGTTTAAATTGCACATGCAAATAAAAGTTGAGCATGAATTATATGTACACTTTCAACTATGTTTTTTAGTGAATTTAGTCCTTTGAATTGTAATTGTAAATTGAAAAATATTGTTTCTCTTAGTTTAAGTTTTCATTTGGGTAATTGATTACCACTTGGTGTAATTGATTACAATGATTATCGAAATGCAGAACAAGGGTATTTTGATCAAAATAATCAATTACAGGTTTTGGTAATCGATTAAAGTTGTTTTATTAGTTAAAACTATATATATCCTCGATTGTTCTTTCTCACTAGTGAACCACTTTCTAAGAGTCATATAAAGGGATATTTTTGCATTTCTTCTTAAAAGATCAACATGGAAAGGTTCTTTGAATCTCCATCATAGTTTGATTTTTGTTGATAGAGATTGAAGACATTTTGTTCTGCATATGAAAGATGTATTCAATCCAATTTTGATTTCTTTGTTGTAGTTTACCAAGAGATTTTGAGTTGATAGGGTTTTATCACTTGATTTTCTCTTGTGATTTTCTCCATCATAGCTGAATGTTCTAATCGATCTAAGAACAACTAGATGTTGGTCCTCTTAAGAACTAAACAAGTATAATTTCTTGTGCTTGATTATTTATTTCTTTCTCTAACCTTTAGTTTTGTAGATCGATCGTGATATTCGAATGGATTTGTGTATATCATGAAACTCTATTTTTTAGGGTTTTTCAATCTATTGGTATTATGTGTTGTTGATCTAGGATTAACACGTCTTTTAAAAGTAGTTAAGCCTTTTATATGGCTTTGGCCCAGGTTCAGTAGGAATATTAAGGAACTGGACTTTGTTGCACAGTCACATGCAAGAAAATTGGTTAATTTGTGGTCTCGAAATTTGTATTCAGTTACGACTTTTGATTTCTTATGTTGTGCCCTTAACATTTTTTTCCTATAAAATAACACATGTACCAGTATCTAATAGCTCTAGTTCTCACACCATGAAAATTTTGATAACTCTAGAAATATTAGTTTAGATCACTATTTTATGTTTATGCTTGGCATAACCAAAGTCATGTATTTGTAGGACTTCATAGGAATAGTAAAACCAATATCTAAGGCATGTAGCTGGTGGATGATGGAGTGCTTTTAGTTAAATATTTTTCTATCCTTCTTAGCTTATTTGACCTCTCTTGGACCTTTATTTTCCCATTCTAATTTAGTTTTGTCTTAGGCAAGTAAGTGGGCTTAATTGCTAATTGTAGCGTATTTTCGGATTTTTGCTTACTTAACGTATCTGACTTGTGCAGGGCCTATAGAGTGCTACCGATCTCCGAATGGAGCGTTCTAGGAGTCCCTGGAAAGATAACTAAAAGATCTACAAGTTTACTAGAAATAGGCTGAGACCAATTCTGTCATTTAGAAGGCTATTTTAAGCTTCGAAGTTAGCACCTCTGCACTTGTAATTTTGGGTTGCGAATTTGAATCTTATGGTTGTAAATAGTAAATAATTAGAATTGATGGATTTTGTTGATGGCCCATTCTTTTCTTCAGAATTAGTCACTACATATTAGTGACATTGGATAGATTTCACACACTTTTTCATTTTAATAAAAATAGTTTTGCATTTCCTTTTCTTAAGTTTTAGGATCAAAACCCTTGCTCTTATTTTCTCTCTACTGTTCTTCCTAGTTCTTCATTTTCATTGTGTTGTGCTTCAATTTTTGTGCAATCATTCCATGGGACTTTTACTGATGATGATCATGGAAGGCTAAATCCTCAATCAATTCAAGGATCCAACCTAAGCACAAGGAGAATTTGAGTTCTAGTTTAGTATTTCGAATTCTATTTGAATGTTCATCTTCTTCTTCAATTGCTATTCTGTTTTCATGATTATGAATGCGTTTAGGATTGAAAACGGATTAGGTTATGGATTCATTTCCTAATTTCGAATATTAATCACAGATTAATTGGATGACATTTCAGTTAGGGTTGTGGTTTCAATCAATTTAGGAGTTAAGTCGATTGATTTGCTTCTAATGAGATTGAATGAACATTCATAATAGGATAAATTTTTGAGAACAATGATGATTCGAATTACTTGGTGAGGTGAATTGGATTGATGTTTTAATTCTGTTTTACATTACTTCTTTTGAATTCTGTTAGTTTATGTGTTGCTCTTTAATTTTAGTTTTCATTTTTGCAAGTTTTACTTACGCACACAAACTGTTCGATAAAATCCCCCCTTATAATTACCAATGATTTGAAGCTAGAACCATATTGATCGTGTCTCTAAGTCGACCTAGGTTAACTCTGTGCTACAGAATTAGCTTAGTTTATTTGTTTTGGTGCGTCTCGACAACGTGTTATCAAAATTGGCGTCGTTGCCGGGGACACGGTTCATTGTGTGGTAGCTTTAATTCACTGTAATTAGTTCATAGTAGTAGTAATATATATGTATATATATATATATAATTATTTGCATACATTAACTGCATATTGATATTCTGTTACACAATTGCACTTTGTCACATATTTGCATTGTTGCTGCTGTGCATTATGAAGTATAGATGATGTAGTTTATGTGTGCTGTCAAAAAAACAGAGAAAACAGAGAAAAAACAAAGCAAAAAACAGAGTAGTAGTAGGGAGAAAGTAGTGTAGTGTAGTTGTTTTATAGTGTCATTTTGCTGTCCCAAAATTTTTCCAGCTTGTGCAGTTTGAGTTGTGATTTGTTCCCCAAGGTTTATCCCCCATTTTAAACAAGGCAACCCCTTTAGGGCTTGGGTGTGGGTTCAAATTGGCAAATTCGAACTCTAAGTAGGAGTTTTGGACCAGTTTTTACAATTGGCACAAGGACATTCTGGTAATTTCGCAGCAAACTATCTCATAATTGGCTGAAATTTTACCAGAAGGTGCAGAAAATTCATACATCAAGTTGAGCCTGTTATGGAGTAACATGTTCACCATGGGTCCAAATCGCCAAATTCCATCGTTTAGGCCATTTTTTAGGCGATTTTCTAATTTCATGATTTTTAAAAATCACCCAAAAAATCACAAAAATCAATCATGATTTTTAGACATTCACTGCTATTTTTTTAGATTTTTTCAAAAACTTTTAGGGCACTTTTCCAATTTATATTTCATTTCAGCATATATAGTTAGCAGTGTCCTAGTAGCATAGCTGTTTGATATTTCTGTGCTGTCTGTGTTTATTGTTCCTTATGAGCTGAATTGTGTATGACTAGGTCCACATCAAGGGACTTACATTCATATGATCCTGAGATAGATAAGACATTTCATAGATTAAACAGACAGAACCTTCGGTTAGATGACTTTGATAGTGTAGTTTTAGACAGTAGTGTAGTATCTTCTGATTTTGATTCTGAATCTGCTTCTACTCCTTCTACTTCTACACATCTTGATATCATGTCTGATAACAACCTAACTCTTAAGGAGTTAGCTACACCTGATGTTGTTTACCAACCTTGGTGTATTCAATATTTTGAAACTAAGGTCAGTTATGAGTTGAAATCTGGACTGATCCATTTGCTTCCTAAGTTTCATGGACTTGCTGGTGAAGATCCACATAAACACCTTAAGGAGTTTCATGTGGTGTGTTCCACCATGCGACCACATGATGTTCATGAGGATTATGTTAAGATGAAGGCATTCCCTTCCTTTTTGGATGGTGTTGCTAAGGATTGGTTGTACCTTCAACCAGATCCTATCACCACTTGGATAGACATGAAGAGAAGATTCTTGGAGAAATTTTTCCCTGCCTCTAGAACAGCATCCATCCGAAAGGAAATTTGTGGCATAAGGCAGTTTCCTGGAGAGTTTTTGTATGAGTATTGGGAGAGATTCAATAAGCTGTGTGCTACCTGTCCTCACCATCAAATCAGTGAGCAATTACTGATTCAGTAATTTTATGAAGGATTGATGTTGATGGATAGGAGTATGGTAGATGCAGCTAGTGGAGGAGCTCTGATGGACAAGACCCCTCTTACTGCAAGGCAGTTGATTTCTAACATGGCAGCCAACTATCAACAATTTGGTGCTAAAGTTACAAAATCCAAGGTGATGGACGCAAATGAAGCCTCTGTCTCTATGGTTACTGATAACCAGAGATTGGAGAATAAATTGATAGAGTTGACATCCCTTGTGAGGCAGCTTACTATTGGTCAACAACAGAATGCGATGGCAGCCAATCAACCACGGCTCTGTGGTATCTGTTGTGCACCTGATCATCCCACAGATGCATGCCCCACTCTCCAAGAGACAGAACAACCTGCTGAAGTTTCTGCCATGCAACCTGGCCAGTCATTCAGACCTCAACAACAGTATAATCCTTACTCCAACACTTATAATCCTGGTTGGAGAGATCATCCAAATTTGAGGTATGGTCCTGGTCCACAACAACAGTAGCCCTTTAGACCTCCACATTAGCCCTTCCAGCCTGCCACCACCAAATACCAACCTCCTTCTTTCAGACAACAGCCACAGTTCCAGCAACTTGCACCTACACCTGCACAACTTGTGCAGACCAGTTCTGGACCTTCCTTGGAGGAGTTGATGAAGCAAATGGCCACCAGCAACATCCAGTTTCAGCAAAATGTCAGTGCCACCATCCAGGACTTGCAGACTCAGATTGGACAGTTAACTACAACTGTCAACCAGATGCAGCAGCAGGGTTCTGGTAACCTTCCAGCACAACCATTTATTAATCCAAAGAATGTGAGTGCTATTACTTTGGTGAGTGGCATGGAGCTTCCAGATGCTAGTGCTAGTAAAAAAGTTGATGATGGTGCCAAAACAGATTCTGCACCAAAACAGATTCCCTTACCTTTTCCTTGTAGAGTCATTCCTGCAAAGAAAGTAGTGGAGCTTGATTCTAATCTGCTTGAGACATTCAGGAGGGTGGAAGTCAACATTCCCCTCTTGGATGCCATCAAACATATTCCAAAATATGAAAAGTTCTTGAAGGACTTATGCACCCATAAGAGGAAGCTGAAGGGAAATGAGCAAGTGAAGATGGGCAGAAATGTTTCCACACTGATACAGGGAAAAGCTGTTGATGCCATCCCACTATCCACCTTGCCACAGAAGTGCAAGGATCCTGACACTTTCACTGTCCCATGCACCATTGGAGATATTACTTTTGCGGATGCCTTATGTGATCTTGGAGCCTTCATTAATGTCATGCCCACATCAGTTTACAGAGCACTACACCTTGGTGAGATGAAACTCACTGGTGTTATCATCCACTTAGCCAACAGGAGTGCTGCACTTTCACTTGGACTTATTGAGGATGTGCTGGTGCGAGTTAATAATTTAATCTTCCCAGCAGATTTTTACATTTTGGATATGGAGAATGAGTCTTCCAGCTATGGCTCCACATTGATCCTAGGGAGACCATTCTTGATTACGGCTAGGACCAAAATTGATGTGCATGCAGAAACTCTTTCTATGGAGTTTGGTGATGACATTGTTCAGTTTAACATTTTTGAGGCCATGAGACATGCTGTAGAGGAGCATTCTATTTTTCTTCTTGATATCATTGATGTTGCAATAGATAGTGTAGATATTTCTGACTTTCTGATTTTTCTTCTGACTTTTCTGACTTTGATCTTGGTTCTTGTAATTGTACCTATGATGATTCTGCTGCTGTGTGTAGTATTTATGTGGAAATTTCTTCCGCACTTCACTCTGATTGTGTTCCAGGTACAGATACAAGTTCTGAGCCTACTATCCCACTTCCCTCAGCCCCTAGTCTTTCCTTACCTTCCACTATTCAGCCCCCTTCCTTGGAGCTGAAGTCATTACCTGAGCACCTCAAGTATGCATATTTAGATGATGCTCAGAGACTTCCAGACATCATATCTAGTAGTCTGCCACTAAAGCATGAAGAGAAGTTGATGCATGTTTTGAGAGACGACAAAAAGGTCATTGGATGAACACTTGCTAATCTTCCTGGAATTAATCCTTCCATCTGCATGCATCAGATACTTCTGGAGGATGATTCTAGACCGGTGAGGCAACCCAGATGAGGCTGAATCCCATTATTCTTGATGTGGTGAAGAAGGAAGTAACGAAACTACTAACTGCAGGGATCATCTATCCCATCTCTGATAGTACTTGGGTTTCACCTGTCCAAGTGGTTCCTAAGAAGTCGGGTATCATAGTTGTGAAGAATCAAGATAATGCGCTGATTCCAACTAGAGTGGCCAATAGTTGGCGAGTTTGCATTGATTACAGGAGACTCAACCAGGCCACTCGCAAGGACCATTTCCCTCTGTCTTTCATTGATCAAGTTTTAAAGAGGTTGGCAGGTAAATCACATTACTTCTTTCTTGATGGTTTTTCTGGTTACATGCAAATCCATATTGCACCAGATGATTAACATAAGACCACATTTGAAGATAACAGGAATACTTCAATACAACCAAGAAGGGGGTGAATTGGTTGAACCTTGGTATTTAAAACTTTTAATATCAGAGTTTCCACAGGATCTTTATCATTAAAAAACCTTTTGAAATCAAGAATCTTTATATTCAATCAAATTCCTCTGTCAAGAATATCAATAGACAAATAAAAAGCTTACTGTGCAAAGAATATGATTCACAAATCAAAGCAATATTGAGATGATGAGAAGAGAATAAAGATCAGCCACAATATATACTGGTTCACTTCAAAAACTATGAAGCTACATCCAGTTTCTTCCACTCAACTCTAGAATAGAGTTGCACTATTGCAAATATCTATTCTTACAAGTTATTACAAAGCCTCTCTTTATCAACCCTAGATAAAGTTCAAAAATCTAAAACACTATTAGATTCTTAGAGACAACCCACTGACAACACTACTCAGCAAACCCCCAGAGAAACTCTATCTCTAGATAACAAGCAAGAAACCCATTTACAATAGACAAATCACTACAGAAATTAAAAACAGATTTACAACTTCAAAGACTAAGGATAGAAGTCACCTGATGATCCAATGAACAATATGCATGTGAATGATTCACCAGGTTGAAGAAAGATTTACAGACTTAGAACATCCATTTCCTCAAGCTTTGAAAACAAATTTTGCTTCACTCAATCAATCAATAACCCATATGAATTTTAGTGAAGCAAGAACTTGGTGAACCCAGAAAAAATCACTAATAGAATGTTAAGAACGCTTATGAATGCTCAGAATTCGAATTTCTTAAGTCAGTAACACAGCAGAGCAAAGGGTTCTATTTATAACAGACTTCTATCTGAAAATAATTGATTATATACGCTCCTGTAATCGATTATTTAGCATATGTAATCGATTAATTCAAGAATGTAATCGATTAAAGTGTTTAAGATATGCTCTGGGTTTGAGCTATGAACATAATAATCGATTATCTCGTCACGTAATCGATTAAAACAGGAAGCTCTACATTTTCAAATGCACTGTATAATCGATTACGACTCTTAGTAATCAATTAAGTCAGGGAGCTTCATAAAGTAGTTTGTACTATGTAATCGATTACTGTTTCTGGTAATGGATTAAATCCGCCAAGCATGTTTTACACAAACATAGTATATAATCGATTACGACCTTCTGTAATCGATTAAGACAGAGAGTTTGATTTTCAATTTTAGCCTAGGTAATTGATTAATCTGATATGTAATCGATTACATTGTTCTTAGAAGGTTTTCCAGAAGGCACGAAGAACTAAATAATCGATTCCTATCTATCTGTAATTGATTAAATTAGCATAACTTTATTTTTCCAAAAACTTGGTTTTAAACTTGCCTTAATTATCAATTACTTTTATATTAACACACAATCTAACAATTCTAATTGAATGATATGAATGATATGCACACTGAATCATCAGAGATAGCTTCTTCCCTTTACAACAACCACAAATTCATTTCCTAGGCTTCAAGGCATGTTGAAAGCACAAAACATCTGAGCTCCATTCTTTGTTCATCTTTAAGTGACTCCTTTTGAATCAACAATCTCCCCCTTTTTGGCTTTAAACATGCCAGATCTTCAAGTTGATTAAGCAATAGGACTTGGAGTTAACTAAGAATTTGTTTGATGAACTTCAAGCTTTTCAAACCTATAAAATTTTCAATGTCTTTGCCAAGAACAAGTATTAAAAGCATTTGTGATCCAAGAAGCATTCAATTAAACATCATTCATATTGATTAGTTTCCATTTAACATCAATACTCACCCTAAATTCCAGCATCCATCCAGTTTAAATTTTTAGGCAAAATGAATCAAAAAAATAGAGGTAAACAGAGTACATATTACACTACTGTTACACTACTCCCCCTTAATCATTTCTCCCCCTATTTGGCTTGTTAAAAGACAAAATTAATGAAAGCACAGCGGATAATGAACTGAAGATGCAAATTTCATTAAAATAAGTCAGAGGAAGCATGTACATAAGGAAACTTAAACAAACTTAAACAACAATTCAATTATCACAAAATAAAAGCAAACTAAAAGCAAACTATCTAATCCTAGAAATCTACTGAAGCATTGTCATTCATGTTTGCTTCAATAGAGTCTAATCTCTCCCTAATTTCTTCAAGGGCTTCATGAGTCTCTGCTTTGAAGTCCTCTTGAATCTTCAGCATACTATTCATCTTTTCAAGCATTAAAGACTCACAGTCAGAGAAGACAGGCTGTTGAGGCTGTTGATGTTCTTCTTCTTCTGAGTTAGCAGCAACTTGTTCTACATCAGCAGTAGCAGCTTGTTGTTGATTTGCCATAACCCATCCATTGGGTGTTTTTCTCATCCCCATTTTTGTGAGATGTTTCTCCTTAATCAGACTATTGGAGGAATTTGTATTATCAACCACCTCATTTTCAACATCTATGTTGAAGTGGTCAATAAGCCTTGAGACAAAAATAGGATAAGGGAAAGGATAGTTCACCAACCTCTTTCACTTGAGCATTATCTCCTTAAAGATGAGTACCCAATTCATGGGTATGTTGTTCTTCAGCCCATAGACCAATTGAAGGTCCTCATCAGTTGCTTGGGCATGGTTGGTGGCCCTAGGAGTGATTATGTAAGTAATGATGTAATGAAGGAGTCTATCCTCAGGTGTCATGGGTCCAGTACCCAATCTAATCCTTAGCCTCATGTGAGGATCATGCAACATTTCCCTGTAGGTGTCCATCTTACTATACCCATCAGGTTCCTCATCAAATCTCCTTACTCCCTCACAAACTACCCCTGCCACATATTCCCATATTTCTAGAGTTATTCTCATATCAACTCCCTTCACCTTGGACTTCATGTCCCCTTGCATTGAGCCCTTTAAACAGGTGTAAAACACCTTTACCAAATCAGGGAAAAAAGTACCCTTTAACTCTAAGAATCTTCTTAGCCCTTGGGCTTCAAGGAAAGCAGGATTGAAACCCTTGCCTAATAAACCAATCTAAATCTAGGTATTTGGGAGAGGCAACAGGTTTGGTAGCATTGAACTGCAGGTAGTTCATCTTATCCAACACTGTGGAAAACCACAAGTCTAGCCTATTGGTGGGTTGAGGAGGAGGTGGATTAGAGGAGGATTCTCCAGCTTTTCTCTTAGAGGTCCTAACTCTTTTTGGTGTTGGGTTTGACATGATTAAGGATAGGAAGGTATGGACATAGATAAAACTCAGAAAATATAGAAATTTCAGAGAGAAAGAGGTAGATAATGGTGCAAGTGATGTTAGAATGAAATCCACTATTTATAGGCACCAAATAGACTCTTAAACGTCTATAATTTCAAAAAAATAGTTGTTGGTGACAGTTTAATGACATTGGGTTGGTTTTAAAATGGATTGGGCAGTTAAATTTTCAATAAAAAACTGTCAGAACACGTTCAATAGCATGGACAATTGATTATTTCGTTATATAATCGATTATTCCAGTGCAGATAAGTCACAGAGTTAACACATAGTAATTGATTATTTTATATGGTAATTGATGACAGAGCACTCAGACAGAGGTTGAAGATGACATGTAATCGATTCTTATTCAAAGTAATCGATTATTTTGATAACTTTTGTGAATTATACAAGTATCAAGACATGAGTAATCGATTATCCCGAGTGGTAATCGATTATTCCAGTGAGATTATTACTTCTAATCTTAAGAGTAATCGATTACAATTCTTCAGTAATCGATTATTCCAGAGAGACATGCAATCATATATTGAACTTTGATCAACGTAATCGATTATCCCGATGTGTAATCGATTATTCCAGAGATAGTTGCTTTCTTACAATATGAAGAATAATCGATTACCTAATCAATGTAATCAATTACTTGAGCACGACTTTCATACTGAATGTGGTTTTTTAATGATTTTAATCGATTAACCCGTGGTGTAATCAATTATTCCAGTCAGTTTATCAGATACGGAGCATTTTTAACAACTTGATGCAAAGTTCCAAGGATTCAATCATACATGTGACATCTTAGCTTTTATTCATCATACAAAACACATATCAAGCAGGTTAGTATATGTTACTTTCATCAAGAATACCTAGCATGTTTCTAAGTGTATAAAATCTATCCCTTGGTAATGGTTTGGTGAATATATTAGCAAGTTGGTTATTAGTGTCAATGAACTCTACCTTGATATTACCTTTTTGAACCTGATCCCTGAGGAAATGATGTCTGATCTCAATATGCTTTGTCCTTGAATGCATTATTGGATTCTTTGATATGTTTATAGCACTTGTATTCTCACATAGCAGAGGAATTTCATTCATTTCAACTCCAAAGTCTTGCTTTTGCTGTTTTAACCACAAGCTTTGTGCACAACAACTTCCAGCTGAGATATATTCAGCTTCAGTAGTAGACAATGCAACACAAGATTGTTTCTTGCAGTGCCATGAGATTAATGAACTTCCTAAAAGATGACAAGTGCCACTTGTGCTTTTTCTATCTAATTTACAACCTGCAAAATCAGAGTCAGAATAACCAATAATATTGATAAAAGCACCTTTAGGATACCAAAGACCAACTCTAGGTGTAGCTTTGAGATATTTGAGGATCCTTTTGACAACAGTTGAAAATGATAGGAATACTTCAATACAACCAAGAGGGGCGGTGAATTGGTTGAACCTTGGTAATTAAAAATTTTCAAATCAGAGTTTCCACGGGATCTTTATCACTTTAAAAATTGTTTTGAAACCAAGAATCTTATATTCAATCAAATTCCTCTGTCAAGAATATCAATAGACAATTGAAATCTTTTTGTGCAAATAATTTGATTCACAAACAAAGCAATTAAGAGATGAAGAGATTAGAATAAAGATCAGCCACAATTTTTATACTTGTTCACTTCAAACACTATGAAGCTACATCCAATTCTCCCACTCAACACTAGAATGA
>PYAF01005169.1:31767-46293 GCA_007407185.1 Glycine tomentella
AAGCCTCTCTTTATCAACCCTAGATAAAGTTCAGAAATCTAAAACACTATTAGATTCTTAGAGACCAATCCCCACTGAGAACACTACTCAGCAACCCCTAGAGAAACACTATCTCTAGTCATCATGCAAGAAACCCATTTACAATAAGCCAATCTTTACAGAAATCAAAAACAGATTTACAACCACAAAGAATAAGGAATGAATTAACCTGATAATCCAATGAACAAGATGCATATGTATAATTCACCAGGTTGAAAGAAAGAATGACAGAATCAAAGCATTCCTTTCCTTACTCTTTGAAACTCAATATGCTTCACTTTTCAAATCAACAACCCATATGAATTTTTGTGAAGCCTAGATGTTTTTAAGCTCAAAAAACTCACTAAAGAAGGCACGAAGTATGATTTTTCAAATCAATAGTCAGTATGATTTTTCAAATCAACAGTCAGTATGATTTTTCAATTTTAGCCTAGGTAATCGATTAATTCGATATGTAATCGATTACATTGTTCTTGGTTTGTTTTCCAGAAGGGACGAAGAACAAAATAATCGATGCCAACATATCTGTAATCGATTAAAGCAGGAAAACTTCATTTTTCCAAAAACTTGATTTTAATTTGCCTTATTTGTTAGATGCTTTTGAATTGGCCCTCATTCTAACAATCCTAAATGAATGATTATGCATGATATGCACATTGGATTATCAGATAACACTTCTTCCCTTTTACATGAATCAATTGATCTTCAAGCTTCCAAGGCACTTTGCTATTGGGCATGTTGAAAGCACAAAACTCCAAAGCTTGATTCCTTGTCCATCCTTCCATACTTCCTCTTGGATCAATAGCAGTAAGATGAGACTCTTTGAGATTTGCTTGATATCTTGCACATAAGTAAACACTGAGCATTATATCAGGTCTACTAGCTGTCAAGTATAGCAAAGATCCATTCTTCATTTGCTTTACTTGAAGACCAAGAAAGAAAGTTATTTCACCCATCATTGACATCTCAAACTCTTCCTGCATAGTTGAGGAAAAATCCTTACACAACAAATGATTAGTAGAACCAAAAATTATATCATCCACATAAACTTGAACCAATAAAATATCATTGCTATGCCTTTTGATGAACAAGGTTTTGTCAACATTGCCCCTTGTGAAAGATTGTTCAAGCAGAAATTTGCTTAACCTTTCATACCATTGTCTAGGAGCTTGTTTCAAACCATAAAGTGCCTTTTTTAGTTTAAAACATAGTTTAGATGTTTAAAATCAGTAAAACCAGGAGGTTGTTCAACATATATGTCCTCCTCAATGTATCCATTTAAAAAAACACTTTTAACATCCATTTGAAACAGTTTGAAATTCATGAGACATGCATATGCAAGTAATAACATGATTACTTCCAATCTTGCAACTGGAGCAAAAGTTTCTTCATAGTCTATGCCTTCTTCTTGGTTATAGCCTTTAGCCACCAATCTAGCTTTATTTCTGACTATGATTCCACTCTCATCAAGTTTATTTCTAAAAACCCATTTTGTGCCAATGGGTTTAAGAGATGAAGGTCTAGGAACAAGTTCCCAAACTTCATTCCTCTTAAATTGATTGAGCTCATCATGCATGGCATGCATCCAATGTTCATCATTCAAGGCTTGATCAATGTTCTTAGGTTCAATTTGAGAAACAAAAGTCATATCACAACATAGGTTCTTTAGTGAAGATCTAGTAGATACTCCCTTTGTAACTTCACCTATGATGTTGTCAAGTGATAAATCTCTTGTTGTTCTCCAATCTTTAGGCACTTGAACAGGGGTTGTGGGTTTTGCTTTAGCACTTGGTTCTTCAATTTTGGTTGAGGATTTGTCTATTTCAATTAACTCTTCCAGCTGACCTGCATCACCATCATACTCTTTTTCCTCCTTAGAGGGATTAGTTCATCACAAATCACATGTACAGATTCTTTAATGCACATTGTTCTTTTATTGAAAACTCTATATGCCTTGCTATGCAATGAATATCCAAGGAAATTTGCTTCATCTGCCTTAGCATCAAATTTTCCAAGTGTTTCTTTCCCATTGTTCAATACAAAACACTTGCTACCAAATACTCTTAAATGAGAAATGTTGGGCTTTCTTCCTTTGTATAGCTCATAAGGGGTTTTCTTTAAAATAGGCCTTATAAGTAATCTATTCAAAGTATAACACACAGTGCTTACAACATCAGCCCAAAAATACTTAGGTAAATTTGACTCATTAAGAAGTGTTCTAGCACCTTCTCAAGAGATCTATTTTTTCTCTCCATAACACCATTTTGTTGGGGTGTTCTTGGAGCTGAAAAATTGTGGTTAATTCCATTTTCCTCACAGAATTTTTCAAAATGTTCATTTTGGAATTCACCACCATGATCGCTTCTTATTGAAACAATTTTATAACCTTTCTCATTTTGAGTAAGCTTGGCCATTTTTCTAAAAGCAAGGAAAGTATCACCCTTGGATTTCAAAAATAGAGTCCAAGTGTATCTAGAGTAATCATCCACAATTACATGTCCATAATAATTGCCACCTAAACTCATTGTTCTAGAAGGACCAAACAAATCAATGTGAAGAAGTTCAAGTGGTCTAGAGGTGGAAACAATGTTTTTACTTTGAAAAGAGTTCTTTGTTTGTTTCCCCCTTTGACAAGCATCCCAAAGTTTGTCCTTCTCAAACTTGAGTTTGGGTAACCCAATTACTAAATCTTTTCTTATGAGCTTGTTCATATAATGCATGTTTATTTGACTTGCTCTTCTATGCCATAGCCAAGATTCATCAACCTTGCTTATGAGACAAGAATTTTTATGAAAGAGTGCATTATCAATTGAAAGTACATATATGTTACCTTTCCTTTTACCTATATGCTGAACTTCATCACTTTTCCCATCAGAAATTATGCATCATTCTTTGTTGAAATTAACTTTGAAGCCTTTGTCACATAGCTGACTAATGCTCAATAAGTTGTGCTTTAAACCATCTACATACAGAACATTTTTTATCTTTGTTTTAAAGCTGTCACCAATATTTCCTTCTCCAATAATTTTCCCTTTATTGTTATCTCTATAGGTGACATATCCTCCTTCCTTAAGTGTTAGATTTGTAAGTAGGGACATGTCTCCTGTCATGTGTCTAGAGCATCCACTATCAAGGTACCAAGTTGAGAATCTAGTTCTTAAACACACCTGCAAAAATCAAATCAAAATTCAAGGGAAGGTACCCAATTGAAGTTGGGTCCATAGGGGTTAGCATTTTTCTTTCTTTTAGGAATCCAAATGCAATCACCATTAGGCACATAGAATCTCCTAGCATAGCATTTAAATGATATGTGCCCCTTTTCCATACAATAGTTCCAAGTGACAGATTTTGAAGGTTTTCCAAATCCATAACTTCGATTGATCCTTGACTTCTTATGCCTATTTTGATTCTGTTTTGGAGGTACAAAAACTGTTTTTCCAAATGATTTTGAGCCATGTTTATACCCCAAACTAGAAGTATCTCCAGCATACTTTTGCATACTTAACATTTCAGCCAAGTTGCATTTTCCCTTGTAAAACTTTCTCAAGAGATCAATTAAGTCACTATTTTTGCTAAAAGCAACATATACTTTTCTACTTGACTTTGTTTGTAATCATCAGAATCCTTTTGAAGTTTGTTATACTTATCAACATTGCTAGAGGAAGAAGCACACACACATCCATTCAATTTTTAACTTGAAACAAGTTTTTCTTTTTCTTCTTTCAAGTTGCAAATCTCATTTTGCAATTCTTTTATTTTTGCAATATGCCATCTAAGATTTCCTCTGAGCTTGTTATTGGATTTTGCAAGCTTTTGGGCTTCCTCATGCATTTCTTGAAAAGCACAAATAGCTTGATCAAGTTCAGAATTTACCTCATCTCCATCACTTAGCAAATCATCATCATCTTCATTGATGGTGGAGGTAAGACACATATTAGCTTCTTCATGTTCAGTAGAAGATTCTGAAGTGGTTGATTCATTATCTTCCCATGCTATGTAAGCTCTTTTGGCTTTCCCCTCCTTTTTCATCTTGCTCTCTCCTTGTTGTTTCCTCAAGTAGATTGAACACTCAGATTTGATATGGCCTGGCTTGCCACATTCAAAGCATGTAAAATTGTTGTCAATCTTCTTGTTGATGTTGTTATTGCTGTTGTTGTTCTTGTTGACTTTATTGAACTTTTTGTTCTTGTTCTTTTTCAAGAAACTTGCTGAATTTTCTAACAACTAAGTTCGCATTGTCTTCATCATCCTCATCACTAGTTTCCTCTTCTTTTTCAGCTTTCAAGGTTGCAGCTTTCAAGGCAATACTTCTGTTTTTCTTTTCTGCATCTTCACTACATGTTAGTTGAGACATTTCAAGTTCATATTCAAGAAGCTTACCAAACAATGCAGCCATAGAGATCTTTGATAGATTCTTAGATTCCTTGATTGCTGTCACCTTTGGTTGCCAAGGCCTTGTCAAACACTTCAATATCTTAATTGATTTACAATATGAGTAAATCTGGTCTGCAACTGAGAAATGCTTTCATTGGTGTTCATCTTGAACATTTCGTACTCATGGATCAAAGCATGCTTCCTTGATCTTCTAACTTCCTCAGTTCCTTCATGAGTTATTTCCAGCATCTCCCAGATTTCTTTAGCACTGTTACATCTCACAGTCCTGAAACATTCATCAGAGGAAAGTGAAGAGGTGATCATATTTTTGGCTTTAAAATCACACTGTGCAACCTTTGTTCAACTTCAGTCATCTCATCCCACTCTTTGGGAATCAATTCATTTGCAACAGTTTTCTTTGGAATAAAAGAACCCTTCACTATTGCATTCCATGCTCCTGGGTCATTTGATTGAATAAAGATTTTCATTCTATTTTTCTAAAAACTGAAGTGTTCCCCTTCAAACATAGGAGGTTTGGTTAAAGAAGCACCCTCCTTAAAGGTTATTTATGAAGTATTCATTTTTCTTTTTGCAAAGAAAAAGATGATCTTGAGTAACTTTCAAGAACCAGCTCTTGATGCCAATTGAAAATAATAGGAATACTTCAATACAACCAAGAGGGGGGGTGAATTGGTTGAACCTTGGAATTTAAAAATTTTAATATCAGAGTTTCCAAAGGATCTTTATCATTAAAAAACCTTTTGAAATCAAGAATCTTTATATTCAATCAAATTCCTCTGTCAAGAAAATCAATAGACAAATGAAAAGCTTACTGTGCAAAGAATATGATTCACAAATCAAAGCAATATTGAGATGATGAGAAGAGAATAAAGATCAACCACAATTTATACTAGTTCACTTCAAAAACTATGAAGCTACATCCAGTTTCTTCCACTTAACTCTAGAATGGAGTTCCACTATTGCAAATATATGTTCTTACAAGTTATTACAAAGCCTCTCTTTATCAACCCTAGATAAAGTTCAGAAATCTAAAACACTATTAGATTCTTAGAGACAACCCACTGAGAACACTACTCAGCAAACCCCCAGAGAAACTCTATCTCTAGATAACAAGCAAGAAACTCATTTACAATAGACAAATCACTACAGAAATTAAAAATAGATATACAACTTCAAAGACAAAGGAAAGAAGTCACCTGATGATCCAATGAACAATATGCATGTGAATGATTCACCAGGTTGAAGAAAGATTTACAGACTTGGAACATCCCTTTCCTCAAGTTTTGAAAACAAATTTTGCTTCACTCAATCAATCAATAACCCATATGAATTTTAGTGAAGCAAGAACTTGGTGAACCCAGAAAAAATCACTAATAAAATGTTAAGAACGCTTATGAATGCTTAGAATTCGAATTTCTCAAGTTAGTAACACAACAGAGCAAAGGGTTCTATTTATAACAGACTTCTAACTGAAAATAATCGATTATATACGCTCCTGTAATCGATTATTTAGCATATGTAATCGATTAATTCAAGAATGTAATCGATTAAAGTGTTTAAGATACATTCTGGGTTTAAGCTATGAACATAATAATTGATTATCCCATCACGTAATCAATTAAAACAGGAAGCTCTACATTTTCAAATGCACTATATAATCGATTACGACTCTTAGTAATCGATTAAGTCAGGGAGCTTCATAAAGTAGTTTGTACTATGTAATCGATTACTGTTTCTGGTAATCAATTAAATTCGCCAAGCATGTTTTACACAAACATAGTATATAATCGATTACGACCTTCTGTAATCGATTAAGACAGAGAGTTTGATTTTCAATTTTAGCCTAGGTAATAGATTAATCCGATATGTAATCGATTACATTGTTCTTAGAAGGTTTTCCAGAAGGCACGAAGAACAAAATAATTGATTCCTGTCTATCTGTAATCGATTAAATCAGCATAACTTTAGTTTTCCAAAAACTTGGTTTTAAACTTGCCTTAATTATCAATTACTTTTATATTAACACACAATCTAACAATTCTAATTGAATGATATGAATGATATGCACACTGGATCATCAGAGATAGCTTCTTCCCTTTACAACAATCACAAATTTATTTCCTAGGCTTCAAGGCATGTTGAAAACACAAAACATCTGAGCTTGATCCTTTGTTCACCTTCAAGTGACTCCTTTTGAATCAACAACATTAACCTGTCCATTTGACACATTTGCTTACACCCGGATGCCTTTTGGCCTATGCAACGCACCTGGTACCTTCCAAAGGTGCATGGTAAGCATCTTCTCAGATTTATTAGAGTTGCATGGAGGTGTTTATGGATGATTTCACTGTTTATGATTCCTCTTTTGATGCATGTTTAGATAGTCTCTCTAGAGTGCTTGACCGATGTATTAGTACTAACCTTGTTCTTAACTTTGAGAAATGCCATTTCATGGTGCATGAGGGTATACTCCTAGGACATTTGGTCTCTAGTAGAGGTATTGAGGTCGATAAGGCCAAAATTGATGTGATTATCTCTTTGCCTTACCCCGCTTCTGTGCGGGAAGTACGTTCTTTTCTTGGACATGCTGGTTTTTATAGGAGATTCATTCAGGATTTCAGTAAAATTGCATTGTCATTGTCCAAGCTTCTCCAAAAGGACGTAGACTTTACATTTGACCATCCTTGCGAAGAGGCATTTAAGGGATTGAGGAAGAAGCTTACTACCTCTCCCATCATGCAGCCGCCAAATTGGGAGCTTCCTTTTGAGCTCATGTGTGATGCCTCTAATTATGCACTTGGGGTTGTGTTGTCCCAAAGAGTTGGTAAACTATCCCATGTTATTGCTTATGCTTCACGCACTTTGGATGCAGCCCAAGTTAACTACACCACCACTAAGAATGAGCTTTTGGCTATTGTTTTTGCTTTAGATAAGTTTAGATCTTATTTGCTTTGCTCCCATATCACTGTCTTTACTGAGTTTGTATTCTGCATTCAACCTGGTGAAGTCATTCTTATGCATATCATTCTTTGGATCATCAGGTGATTTCTTTCCTTATTCTTTGAAGTTGTAATTCTCTTTTGAATTTTGTGTTGGTTTGTTTATTGTAAATGAGTTTCTTGCTTGTAATCTAGAGATAGTGTTTCTCTAGGGGATTTGCTGAGTAGTGTTCTCAGTGGGGGTTGTCTCTAAGAATCTAATAGTGTTTTAGATTTCTGAACTTTATCTAGGGTTGATAAAGAGAGGCTTGTAATAACTTGTAAGAACTGAAATTTACAATAATGGAACTCTACTCCAGTGTTGAGTAGAAGAAAACTGGATGTAGCTTCATAATGTTTGAAGTGAACCAGTATAATTCTCTGTGTGTTGATTTAATTCTGCATATTTGGTTGTCTTTTGTGAATTCTTGTTATCTACTAAAAATTCTTGAAGCATTACATCTCTTGGGTTGAATTTTGGATAAAGGTTCTTGATTACAAAAGTGATGAAGATCCAAAAAGGGAAAAAGTCAAATTTTGATCAATAAATTTTTTAAATTACCAAGCCTAACCAATTCACCCCCTTCTCGGTTAAGTGTAAAGTGTTCCCATATTTTACAACCGGAGGTCATTTTGGTCCTCAGAGGACCGCTAGGAAAGTATTAGACTGTGGGTTCTTTTGGCCCACCTTGTTTAGAGATGCTCATCACTTTACCACCACTTGCGAGCAGTGTCAGAGAGTAGGAGGCACAATTACACATAGACATGAGATGTCTCAGCAACCCATTATTTTTGTGAGATTTTTGATGTCTGGGGTATTGATTTTATGGGTCCATTTCCTGTTTCTCATGGCTTTTCATATATTTTGCCTGCTGTTGATTATGTTTCTAGATGGGTTGAGGCTAAGGCCACCAGAACTAATGATTCTAAAGTTGTTGTGGATTTTGTGAGATCCAACATTTTTTGCAGGTTTGGTGTGCCTAGAGCCATTATCAGTGACCAGGGGAGTCATTTCTGTAACCAATCATTCGCATCCTTGCTTCAGAAGTATGGGGTTGTGCATAGAGTTGCTACAGCTTATCATCCCCAAACTAATGGGCAAGCAGAGGTTTTCAACAGAGAGATCAAGCAAGTGTTACAGAAGGTGGTGCAACCAAGCAGGAAAGATTGGAGCAAGCTTCTTGAGGATGCTTTATGGGCTCATAGGACTGTTTACCGCACACCTTTGGGGATGTTTCCTTATAGGGTGGTTTTCGATAAGGCATGCCACCTTCCAGTGGAGATTGAGCACCGTGCTTATTGGACAGTGAAGAGTTGCAACATGGCATTTGATGAAGCGGGTATGCAAAGGAAGCTTCAGTTGCAAGAGCTTGAGGAGATTCGTTTAGAAGCTTATGAGAATTCCAAGATTTACAAGGAGAAAGTGAAGAAATTCCATGACTCTAGGATTCCTAGAAAGGAGTTCCATAGTGGCTAAAAAGTGTTATTGTTTAATTCTCTCCTTAAGCTTATTTCCAGAAAACTTCGATCTAGATGGGATGGACCTTTTGTTATTACTAATGTTTTTCCCCATGGTGCAGTTGAGATTAAAAATGAAGCTACCGGCAAAGTCTTCAAGGTCAATGGTCACCAACTCAAAGCATTTCATGAGAGCCCTCAAGTGGAGGAGGAGCTTGTGGAGGACATCTCTTTGGTCCTGCCAATTTTGCATGAATGACAATTTGGGGAGTTTCCTTTTCCCTTCTTTTATTTGTTGTCTTTTGTTGCATTTTTTTGTGTAACACCCCGTAGGCCTCTAACATGTTATCATTAAGAATATCAGTTTAGCGCTTAAAACATAAATTTCAAACCTCAGCGGAATCACATAATCGTTTTTCTTAATTTATTATGTATGGAAAGAGAACATATCATGAATATTACACACATAATTACAAATATCATACCCCTACTGATCCAGTTTCTCATATCATACATCATAAAGACAAATAGCTAAAAGACTTAGGCAGATTATCAAATATACAAAAATTATACTCAGGGAAAAGTCTCATGTCATAATCTCAAATAGTTCTGTACATCGTCATATACATCAGTGTCTTCACCACACCGTGGTGATACAAAAGAATCACAGCCCTTCTCGAGGGTATACAGAACTATACAACCCTTCTCAAGGGTACATAACAGACTCAAAATAAAACAGAGCCTTCAAGCTCTCCCTGCTGCTCCTCAGATCAGTAGCCTAGTCTCTGCTGGGCCTCCTGCCCTGAGACTGATCTTCTCTTCCAGAAGGGTCACCTGAAATCATGGAAACCCCACACGGGGTGAGATAACATATCTCAGTAAGCTCAGGGTCCTTGGGAAACCATTCCCACCCTGGCCCACAGATTCACAACACACACATCAGGCAACCATATCAAGCATGGCCTACTGGCCTGGCCCTTTGGCCTTCATCATATCATGATCATACAGATGGCAGAGCTCCTCAATGCCTGGCGGAGCTCCTCAACGCCCTGACGGAGCTCCTCAAGGTCAGTATCATATCACACATATGGCAGAGCTCCTCAATGCCTGGCGGAGCTCCTCAACGCCTGAATACATGGCAGAGCTCCTCAATGCTTGTATTCATCTATTGGCCAATAGAGATATCTCAATCACAGCATACATTCATCCAATACAGATGCACATAATATCACTATAAGCAATGCAACAGCCAATGCATGCATCATGAATCATGACCAACACTCCCCAGGAGTGTGGTGTGCAACCAAAATGGGAATTCATCCCCAGGGACACTGAACTTACCTGACAAAGGATTACTCTGTAGTTCCTTCCCTGGTCTGTGGCTCCTGCCACCAATAATCTCACAATCAAGGCCTAATCAAGGCACATACAGTTTCATATCAAAATCAAGCCAACAGGCATTCCAACACATAACATATCATATCAGAATTCCCCTATCCTAGGGTTCAATCAAGTCTAGCCCATAATAAGCTACTCATAGACCCTTTCAAGGTCTACCAAGGTTGCTTACAAAGCATCTGAGTCATCACAGACTCAATGCACAGCACTTACCAGCACATAAACTCACAGCAGCCTCATTACTCAAATATCACTGGAATGGTCTAAGCCTCAACCAAAGCCCCATTCCATTAGTCTCTCAAGCTCAACATAAGCATAAACAAGGCTTTGGCACACAAGTCACATACATAAGTCACAGAGCCAAGATTCAAAGTTATCAAATTCAAAAACTGAAAGCTAATCCTTCATTACTACCATGCCCTGAGCAAGTTTCTCTACAGGACCCTGGGCTAATTCTACCCCATCTCAGTGTGGGTCACAAAATTTAGAAAACCCCAAAATCCAAAAACAACCGGAGAAACTTGAGTTTCTTACCTCAGTGGCGAATAAAAAGACCTCAGGACAGCTTCCTCAAGCTCTGTTGTCCTTTCCAAGCCGTGGGTCCTCGCCACTCTCAAGTTCTCTGAGCTTTTCTTGAGAATCCAATTCTCACTCACAAGGGGCTTTCAAGGGAACAAATTGAAGGATTGTAGCTTTCAAAGGTTTCTCTCAAGTTTATAGGTCATGGGGAGGTGTTTAAGCTAAAATATAAGGGCTAAGGAAGCTTGGAACTGCTCTAATGGAGGTCCAGGGCGTTAGGAGGAAGAAGAAGGAGTTTTTCCTTCCCCAAAACGCGATCTGCCCTTAAATACACTGCCTGCCCGAGGTCTGGCGTGATCCGCGCCACCTCCTGCGCTATCCGCGCCACAATGGCGGTGGTCTGGCGCCAACAGCGCCATCCCCGCTTTAATAGCGTCAACCTCCCAAGACTTGTGGCGCCATCCACGCCAACCTGGCGCTATCAGCGTGAAAAACCAGAGGAAATTGTGTTTCCAGGGCACTTCTGGCGCTACCCGCGTGGCCCTTGGCGCTACCAGCGCCAACCTCTCGGCCCGGTGACGCTACTCACGCCGTAACCACGCCATTAGCGTGAACTTGCCGAACGTGTGGCGCTACCCGCACCATCCTGGTGCCCTTGGCGCCACAGTCAGTGGGTCTGGCGCTATCCGTGCCAACCCTGGCGCGACTCGCGCCACATCAAAAACCAGGTTTTTAACTGAAGAAACCTGGTACCAAAGGTGAGGGTCCTTACACTTTGCATGCTGACATTGAGGACAATGTGCATTTGAAGTGGGGGTGAGGAATCTTAAAAATCTGAATCTGTTTCTTTTATTGTTTTGTTTTTTCTGTTTCTGTCTATTTATGTTTTGTTGCTGTCTGTTTTTCATTGTCTGTTAGTTTCTGTTTTCTATTTGTCTGTCTATTTTTTGTTTATCCGTCTGTCTGTGTTCTATTTGTCTGTTTTAGTTGTTGAGTCTATATGTTTTTGTTGTCTGTTTCTGCTGTTTCTGTTTTGTGTTGTTTTTATTGAATTTAGACATTTTTTCATGTTTTTCATAGGATTTCCAACTTGTATAAATTGTGAGAAATGTTAAAAGTTGGTTGGATTGAGAGGATCCATACTTGATGTGAATCATTGTTGCAATTGTTGAAGTGATAAGTAGGCTTGAGAAATAGAATTTAAGATGAACCATGTGTGGTGGAATTATGCCTTGTGAGTTTTTGAGCCTTTGTGGATATGTTCCTCCATGTGTGATTTCACCCTTGTGCTAGATTACTCTATGTTTTGCCTTGCCTTTTTTGACATTCCTTGTTGCACATGCTTTGATTGAGATGATTTAAGCCTTCTTTCTTTTAACCACTAGCCAAATAAACCTATCCTTGCATTGATATCCATTGTCACCCTCTTTGAGCCTTTAGCCTTTTTCTTTCTTGTTTAGCTCATTAAAAAAAAACTAAAAAAATGGAAAACCATGTTATCCTAGCTTTAGGGAGAAAAGGGGCTTTTGAATTATTTTGGGAGTGGGTTTCAAACAAGTGTAGGGTGTTTGTCTTTTGTTTTGTTTTGAAAGAAAAGAAAAGAAAAAGAGAAAAGAAAGAGTTCAAATAGCAAAAGTTCAAAGAAAAAAAGAAAAAATTGTGTATAAGAAAAGAAAAAAATTGTGTATAATCAAAGAAAAAGAAGTTCAAGCAAAGGAAAAGAAATATGCAATAAAAGTTTGTATGATTCGTTTTCATCCTTGTAAATTCTTTTAAATTTCATCTTATTACTTTTATCCCTCTTTGAACTTGTTGGCTTGCTCCCTATTGCCCTTCTTTTCTCTTAAGTTTTAGCCTAAATATCCTTTTCTTATCCACCTTTTCCTAAGCCATTCATTAAAAGCTAATAAAGTCCTTTTGATCTTTTGATGCATGTGTATTTCAAGTTGAATGAATGAAAGGTTTGTCAATGCTTGGATGTGCTAGTTACATATGGTGTTTGAGTGTAAATACAAGCCATACACATCATATGAGGTTGAGTGCCACCCTTTGAGAGATTTCTATCACCATGGTGCATTCTTGATTCTAAACTTGGCCACTTTTTCACTTTAAACTTTGTGATCATGTTCTCATGGATTGTTTGTTACCTCAATATTATTCTTCCATCTTTCCATCTCTCTCACTTTTGTGCCTTGTTATGATCCATTGAAAAATATGTGTGCCTTGTTCATATCTTTCTTTCAATTTTTGGTTTACTTTAGTTTGAATTTTTCTTTTAGTCTTTCTTTTAGTTTTGCCCAAGAGTGCAAATGTTCAAGTGTGGGGTATTTTGATGGAGTACTTTTAGTTAAATATTTTTCTATCCTTCTTAGCTTATTTGACCTCTCTTGGACCTTTATTTTCCCATTCTAATTCAGTTTTGTGTTAGGCAAGTAAGTGGGCTTAATTGCTAATTGTAGCGTATTTTCAGATTTTTGCTCACTTAATGTATCTGACTTGTGCAGGGCCTATACAGTGCTACCGATCTCCGAATGGAGCATTCTAGGAGTCCCTGGAAAGATAACAAAAAGATCTACAAGTTTTTTAGAAATAGCCAGAGGCCAATTCTGTAATTTAGAGGGTCATTTAAGCTTTGAAGTTAGCACCTCTGCACTTGTAATTTTGGGCTGCAAATTTGAATCTTATGGTTGTAAATAGTAAATAATTAGAATTGATGGGTTTTGTTGATGACCCATTCTTTTCTTCAGACTTAGTCACTACATATTAGTGACATTGGACAAATTTCACACACTTTCTCATTTTAATAAAAACAATTTTGCATTTCCTTTTCTTAAGTTTTTAGGATCAAAACCCTTGCTCTTATTTTCTCTCTACTGTTCTTCCTTGTTCTTCATTTTCGTTGTGATGTGCTTCCATTTTCGTGCAATCATTCCATGGGGCTTTCACTGATGATGATCATGGAAGGCTAAATTCTCAATCAATCCAAGGATCCAACCCAAGCACAAGGAGAATTTGAGTTCTGGTTTAGTATTTCGAATTCTATTTGAATGTTCATCTTCTGCTTCAATTGCTATTCTGTTTTCATGATTATGAATAGGTTTAGGAATGAAAACGGATTAGGTTATGAATTCATTTCCTAATTTTGAATATTAATCATAGATTAATTGGATGATATTTCAGTTAGGATTGTGATTTCAATCAATTTAGGAGTTAAGTCGATTGAATTGCTTCTAATGAGATTGAATGAACTTTCATAATAGGATAAATTTTTTAGAACAATGATGATTCGAAATGCTTGGTGAGGTGAATTGGATTGATGTTTTAATTCTGTTTTACATTACTTCTTTTTGAATTCTGTTAGTTTCTGTGTTGCTCTTTAATTTTAGTTTTCGTTTTTGCAAGTTTTACTTACGCACACAAACTGTTCGATAAAAATCCCCCCTTATAATTACCAATGATTTGAAGCTAGAACCATATTGATCGTGTCTCTGAGTCAATCTAGGTTAACTCTGTGCTACAGATTAGCTTAGTTAATTTGTTTTTGTAACACCCTCATATTCCCCTGTATCTGTGTATTTTCTTATAAAAGTGCATTTTTAGATAAATGACATAAACGCCCTTGGATATTTTTAGAAATGACCAAAATGCCCTTGAACAAATCCACAAATGACGGTTAGGTCCTTAGGACAAATGACCAAAATGCCCTGAACATTTGCCCAAATGACCAATATATCCTGTA
>PYAF01005170.1:2300-14340 GCA_007407185.1 Glycine tomentella
TTATTGGTTATTCTGATTCTGATTTTGCAGGTTGCAAATTAGATAGGAAAAGCACAAGTGGCACTTGTCATATGCTAGGAAGCTCATTGATCTCATGGCATTGCAAGAAGCAGTCATGTGTGGCATTATCTACTGCAGAAGCGGAATACATTTCAGCTAGAAGTTGTTGTGCTCAAAGCTTGTGGCTTAAACAACAAATGCTTGATTATGGAGTAGAACTGAATGCTATTCCTCTGCTATGTGACAATACTCGTGCTATCAACATATCAAAGAATCCAATAATGCATTCAAGAACAAAGCATATTGAGATAAGACATCATTTCCTCAGGGATCAGGTTCAAAAAGGTAACATAAAGGTAGACTTCATTGACACCAATCATCAATTAGTTGATATTTTCACAAAGCCTCTATCAAGGGATAGATTTTATACACTTAGAAACATGCCAGAGATCCTTGATGAAAGCAACATAATCTAGCTTGTTTTGTATATGCTGTATATGATATGTGAAAGCCTATATGTCATTAAATGCTTAAGTGTTTGTATCAATGTCAAAAAGCTGCTAAAATGCTCTGTTTCTGATAGTTTCTCTATAGTAATCGATTACACCACGGGTTAATCGATTAAAATCATTAAAACTTAAGTCTGGAACGAAATTTGTACTCATGTAATCGATTACACACCAATGGTAATCGATTATTCTTCACATTTTCATAAATTGTTTATCTCTGGAATAATCGATTACACATCGGGATAATCGATTACATTACTCAAAATTTCAGAACTAAAAGCATGTCTCACTATAATAATCGATTACTTATGAGCCGTAATCGATTACCATTTATATTGAATTGATGCTCACTCTGTAATAATCGATTACCACTCGGGATAATCGATTACCTATGGCCCTGATACTTGGATAACTGATTCAAGTTGTAAAATAATCGATTACTTAAGCAAAGAATCGATTACAGGTCATCTTCAACCTCTGATCAAGATTGAAATAATCGATTACTTATGCAAATAATCGATTACCATATGTTTACAGGAAGCCTAATTGAACTGGAATAATCGATTACATTACAAAATAATCGATTATTCATGCTGTTGTCTAAAATCTGACAGGTTTTTATAGCTAATTAAACTGCCCAATCCATTTTAAAACAACACCCAATGCCATTAAACCGTCCCGGCAACTATATTTTTAAATATTGTGAACGTTAGGAGCCTAATTTGTGTCTATAAATAGTGAATCACAAGCCTTGATTCACTGCAACTATTCTCTTCTATCCCTCTGCATTTTTCTGCATTTCTGTGTGTATAAAGCTCTGTCTAAACCTACCTTAGAATCATGTCTGAGCCATCTACTAAAAGAGTTAGGAAGCCAAAGAGGAGACATGGTGAGTCCTCATCTAATCCCCCTCAACCTCAACCCCAACCTCAACCAGCAAATAGACTAGATATCTGGTTCTCTTCCGAGACAGATAAAATGAATTATCTTTAATTCAATGCTACTAAGCCTGTAGCCACCCCCAAATACATTGAGTTAGACTGGTTTATTAGGCAAAGATTCCAATTCCCAGCCTATCTAAAGTCTCAAAGCCTTAGGAGGTTTCTAGAGATGAAGGGTACCTTCTACCCTGATCTAGTTAGAGTGTTTTACACCTGCTTGAAGGGTTTAATGCAAGGTGACATGAGGTCAAAGGTGAAAGGGGTAACCATGCACATAACCTCTGAGATTTGGGAAACTGTGGGCAGGATTGTTTGTGAGGGTAACCATGCACATAACCTCTGAGATTTGGGAAACTGTGGGCAGGATTGTTTGTGAGGGAGCCCGCAGATTTGATGAAGATCCTGATGGCTACAGCAAAATGGACACCTATAGAAGTATGCTTCATGATCCACACATGAGGCTTAGGACCAGACTTAGCATTGGTCCAATGACTACAGAAGATAGGATGTTGCACTACTTGATCACTTACATCATCACCCCAAGAGCAACCAACCATGCCCAGGCAACTGATGAAGATCTTCAGTTGGTGTATGGGATGAAGAATCACATTCCCATGAATTGGCCTCTGATCTTTGAAGAGATCATGCTAAAGTCAAAGAGGTTGGTTAATTACCCATTCCCCTATCCTGTTTTTGTTTATAGGCTCATTGATCATTTCAACATAGATGTGTATGAGGAAGCATTTAACAAAGATGGGTATGAGGAAGACACCCAATGGTTGGGTGATGGCAAACCAGATTGGAGCTGCTGAGCAAGTAGAGATGGCTGCTGATTCTGAAGAGGAACAAGATCAACAACAACCACAGCCTGCACAACAAGCCTTCTCTGATTTTGAATCCTTGATGATTCAAAAGATGGACACTATGTTGAAGCTTCAAGAGGACTTCAAGGCTAAAACTCATGAAGCCTTAGAAGATATTAGGGAAAGGCTGGATGCTATAGAGGCTAATATGGATGATAGAGCCTCTGCTGAATTCTAGGATTGTTAGTTTATGGTTTTTCTGGTTTATGTTTAGTTTATTTTTCTGCTTGTATTGAACAAAGTTATGTTGTGTTTTATTTCATAATTTGCTTTAAATTCCTTTATGTACTGCCCCATATGCTAATCATATTAATGAAGTTTGCTATTCCAATTTAAAATCCGCTGTGCCTACTTTATTTTTGACTTTTAACAAGCCAAATAGGGGGAGAATTGATTAAGGGGGAGTGATTTGAAACATACTCTGTTTATCCCTGTTTTTTAATTCAATTTTTGCCCAGTTTTTAATTTGAATGTATGTTGGAATCTAGGGGGAGCTAATGTGTAAAACTGAACTTAATAAATTGGTATAATACTAAATTGAATGATTCTTGAGAAACATGTGGTTTAACACTTGGTTTTTGGCAAGATATATTGAAAGTTTTCAGGTTTATAAAGCTTGTTCAAACAATGGCTTTTCAAATTGATCCCCAAGTATTTGTGCCTAATCACATTGAAGATTTGGCATGTTTAAAGCCAAAAAGGGGGAGATTGTTGATTCAGATGAAGCCAAGCATCAATGAACAAAGATCAAGCTTCAAGGTTTTGTGCTTTCAACATGCTCAAAGGAAAAGTTCCAAAGAAAGCTTGAAGACCAATTTGACTAATGTAAAAGGAAGTGTATGATCTGATAATCCAATTGTGCATATCATGCATTATTCATTCATCTAGGATTGTTAGATTAAAAGGATTAATTAAAGGCAAGTCATAAGTAAGTCATTTAAACAGAAAAGTTTTTGGAAAAATGAAACCTTACTGCATTAATCGATTACAAGGCTAGTGACATCGATTATTTTGTTCTTTGTGCTTTTTAGAAAACAAAGCAAGAACATTGTAATCGATTACATATCGGATTAATCGATTACTTAGGCTTTTTATGAGAAATATAACTCTCTGGCTTAATCGATTACAGAAATTGGTAATCAATTACATGCATGCTTAGGAAAACATGGCCTATTGACTTAATCGATTACACATCGTGATAATCGATTACAAAGTGCATTTAGAAAAACATACTGACTGGTTTAATCGATTACTTCAGGGAATAATCGATTATATTGTTCTTTGTCAAAACTCAGAATGCATCAAGATCATCTTAATCGATTACATATCATTTTAATCGAGTACATGATTTATTTTGAAAAACTTGTGCCTCTGTCTTAATCGATTACGTATCGGAATAATCGATTAATTGATTCGTTCTTGAAACTCAGTTCATATCTTAAACATTTTAATCGATTACTATCTTGATTTAATCGATTACATATACGAAATAATCGATTACTGGAGCGTGTTTAATCGATTATTTTCAGTTAAAAAGCTATTATAAATAGAACCTCTCAGGCTGAGGTTTGTAACTTTTGAGTAATTTGAGAATTACGAAGTGTAAGCATTCACAAACATTCTGAGCCTTCATTAGTAACATTTCTGAGTTTCTAAACACATTGAGGCTTCACAAATTTGTATGTTTGTTTTTAATCAAGAAGGTGAAGCTTCATTGTTCATTCAAAGCATAAGGAAAGAAATGCATTGAGTTGGTAATCTGTCATTCAATCTGGTAAATCATTCATGTGCATGCATTCTTGGATTATCAGGTGATATCTTTCCTTATTCTTTGAAGGTGTAAAACTGTTCTTTGAATTTCTGAAAAGATTAGTCTATTGTAAATGGGTTTCTTGCAAGGTTAGAGATAGTGTTTCTCTAAGGACAGCTGAGTAGTGTTCTCAGTTTGGATTTTGGTCTCTAAGGGTCTAATAGGGTTTTAGACTTCTGAACTTTATCTAGGGTTGATAAAGAGAGGCTTGTAATTGCTTGTAAGGATATTTTTGCAATAGTGGAACTCTACTCTAGTGTTGAGTGGAAGAACTGGATGTAGCTTCATAGTGTTTGAAGTGAACCAATATAAAAATCTGTGGCTAATCTTTCTTCTCACCTATTCATCTTTTAATTGCTTTGTTTGTGAATCAATTTCATTGCACAAAAAGTTACACTCTGTTTTCTATTCTTCTTGAAAAAGCAATTTGATTGAATATTGATTCTTGGTATTAGAACACTTTTTAAAAGTGATAAAGATCCCATGGTGAAACTCTGATTTTAAATTTTTTAATTTACCAAGGTTCAACCAATTCAGCCCCCTCTTGGTTGATTTGAAATATTCTATTCATTTTCAACCTCAGTTCCAGCAATTGAGAGATCATCATCTTCATTAATTGTGGAAGTGAGACACATTTACTTCTTCATTTTTAGTTCATGATTAAGAAGTTGTCGACTCATTATCTTCCCAAGCTATATAGGCTCTCTTAGGCTTTCCTTCTTTCTTTATCTTGTTTTCACCTTGTTGCTTTTTCAAAAAGATAGAGCATTCAGATTTAATGTGGCCAGGCTTTCCACATTCAAAGCAAGTGAAGTTGTTGTCACTCCTTTTGTTGTTGCTGTTCTTTGTGAACTTTCTATTCTTGTTTCTTCTCAAGAACTTGCTGAATTTTTTGACAATTAAATTCATGTTGTCCTCTTCTTCTTCTTCACTTGAGTCTTCCAATTTTTCAAACTTTGAGGATGCAGCTTTCAAGGCTATGCTTTTGTGTTTCTTTTCTGCATCTTCTGCATTGGTTAGTTGTGACATTTCAAGTTCATACTCAAGAAGCTTACCAAATAGTGCAGCCATGGACATTTTCGATAGATCTTTTGATTCTTTGATTGTTGTCACCTTTGGTTGCCATGGTCTTGTGAGACACTTCAAGATTTTGATGTTGAGTTATTCAACATCAAAGATCTTTCCAAGACCAAGAAGATGATTAACTATATGAGTGAATCTTGTTTGAAGTTGATATATGCTTTCAGTGGTGTTCATCTTGAAAATTTCATACTCATGGATTAAGGCATGTTTTCTTGACTTTCTTACTTCATTTGTACCTTCATGAGTTATCTCCAGCATTTCCACATCTCCTTTGCACTTGTGCACTTAACAGTTCTAAAGAATTCATCAGAAGAAAGTGCAGAAGTAATTATATTCTTAGCTTTAAAATCATATTGGACAACTCTCTTTTCAGCATCTGTCATTTCATCCCATTATTTGGGAATCATATCATTACCAATAGCTTTTATAGGAATAACATGGCCTTTTTCTATAGCATTCCAAGCACCTAGGTCATTTGATTGAATAAAGATTTTCATTTTATTTTTCCAAAAACTGAAGTACTCTCCTTCAAACATTGGAGGATGGTTGAGGGAGGCACCACCTTCCTTGAAGGTAATTTGTGTGGTATTCATTTTCTTTTAAAGAAAGATAGTGATCTTGAATAACATTCAAGAATCTGCTCTTGATACCAATTGAAAACAATAGGAATACCCACAATAACCAAGAGGGGGGTGAATTGGTTTGATCTTGGTATTAAAAAATTTGTTTATAAAATCAGAGTCAAAGGATCTTCATCACTTTTAAACCAAGAATATTTTTAATCAATCAAATCACTCAACCCAAGAAACCAATAGCTCAAAACAGAACTTGTTGAGTAATGATAATGATGCCAAGAACAAAATGAGTAAGATAATTGATAAAGATGAAGAAATAGAAAAGCAACACAAGAATTTATACTGGTTCACTTCTCAAAAGAAGCTACATCCAGTTTCTTTTAATCAACACTAGATTAGAGTTCCACTATTATAAATTCATGTTCTTACAAGCTTTACAACAAACTCTCTTTATCAATACTAGATAAAGACTAGAAATATAAAACCCTATTAGACTTCTAGTGAGCAAGAACCAGAAAACACTACTATATTCTTCCCTGAGAACACTACTCTAGAACAAGCTTCAAAGAACCCCTTTTACAATAGCAACAAATAACAAACAATACAAAACAAATTTACAAGCAAAGATTATGGAGAGAAATAACCTGATGATCCAATGAATATGAATGCATATGAGTTACCAATCAGAGTTGAATGTAGAAAAAGAATTTCAGAACATGCTCTCCATTATTCCTTTGAAATCTCTTGCCCAGGAAATCATTCAATACCCATGAAGATTAAAGAGTGGGACAAGAGCTTAGTTAACCCAGAAAATCACTTTCAAACTCTTAGAAGGCTTGTGTGTATTCAGAAAATTCGAAGTATTCAAGTTCAGATTTAGGCCAAGCCTTCTTTCTTTTTATAACAACTTTTGTAACAACCTGTAATCGATTACACGTGCCAAATAATCGATAAAAATAGCTTATGTAATCGATTAAATTGTCACTTAATCGATTAAAGTGTTCAAGGCTTCATTCTGGGCTTACAACGAACAAAATAATCGATTAACCCGAGCTGTAATTGATTAAAATAGAAAAGTTTTATTTCAGAAATAGCTTGTGTAATTGATTACATTTTATGGTAATCGATTAAAGCAATGAAGCAAGCTTTTTCAAATAGCTTATGTAATTGATTATGAATAATGATAATCGATTATCACAACAATGCACAAAATCCATTTTACACTATGTAATCGATTACAAGAGTTGTGTAATCGATTAAAGTGTTCATCAAAGCTTCTCCAGTTTCAAATACAAACCAAATAATTGATTAATCTGCTGTGTAATTGATTAAAACAGTGAAATTATATTTTTCCAAAAACATTACTCAATTAAATCCTTTTTCAAATAATGAGAAGCTTTGATATTTTAATGAAAACATTTAAGCATGTTAATGATTATGTGCATGCAATGCAAGGATCAAAAGATTGGCTTCTCCTGCACTTCATTTTATTTACAATCTTCAAAGCTTGTGAAAAGCTCATAGGCTTCATTTTATTCTTCTAAGTCATAGGCTTCATTCTTCTTGTTGCTCCCCTTATATCCAACAAGTATAACCCTGATGAGCATTAGAAGTGCATGAAGTTTGAAGGGGGGGTGAGGGAAGATATGTTGGAAGTAGTGGGGCCCCTAAAAATTAGGGAGTTTGGTGTTTTAATAAATAAGTGTAGAATAATATAAGAGTGTAAAAGGAGATCTACTGAGAAAAAAGAGTCAAGTCATATTTTTAGGAAGAAATTAGGACCTTAGCCTTTTAAAAAACTTAAGAATAAGTTTCAGCAGAGAAAATTTAAAACAGAACAAGGTTCAGGCAGGGAGTGTGACAAATGTCACAAGATCCATGGAGATAGGCCATGCCCTATAGCTTAGACCACTTGTTTGCGATGTGGAAAGATATGATCTGGCAAAAGATTGTCGTAGTCGTAATAATGTTCAATGTTTTAGATGTGGAATGATGGGACATTATGCTAACAATTGCAGAGCTGAAAATCCCCAAGACACCACACGTCCTCAGCAGACTGGAAGGGTTTTTACCATGAATGCAACGGAGGCATCTTAATCCGAAAATCTCATCAAGGGTAAGGGCAAAATTAAAGATACAATGTTAACTGTATTATATGATTCAGGTGCTACTCACTCTTTCATTTCTTATAACACTAGTATACAATTAGGGTTACCTTTATCTCAATTACCTTATGATCTTTTAGTTTCCACCCTTACTGGTAAACCTATTACTACTAGTCATATTTGTCTTAATTTTGATTTTCAAATTGATCATAGATATTTTTCTGCCAATTTGATTTGTCTTCCTTTGACTAGGTTTAGTGTAATTTTGGGTATGGATTGGCTTGCAGCTAACCATGTGTTGTTTGACTATTCAAATAAAACCATTTTTTTACCTTCAGAAATATCAGAAAACAGTCAAACTCAGTGTTTGTATTTGAACTCCATTGTTTCCTATTCTAGTAAAAATGAAATTCAAGGGTATGTTCTTTTATCTGCTAATGTAACTGAGACAACTGATGAACTCTCTAATATACCCATGGTAAGTGAATATCCAGATGTATTTTCGGATGAGATAGCAGGGATACCTCCAGAAAGGGAAATAGAATTTTCTAATGACCTAATTCCTGGATATGGACCAATATCCATGGCAACTTATAGGATGTCCGCTCTAGAATTAGAAAAATTGAAAAAGCAACTAAAGGAGTTGTTGGAGAAGAAATTTATTAGACCTAGTGTTTCACCCTAGGGAGCTCTAGTTTTGCTAGTGAAAAAGAAAGATGCGAGAATGAGGCTTTGTGTAGATTATAGGCAGCTTAATAAGATAACCATTAAAAATAAGTATCCATTGCCTAGGATAGATGATCTTATGGACCAATTGAGAGGAGCAACAATATTTTCTAAGATTGATCTTAGGTCAGGATACGATCAGATTAGAGTTAAGAATGAAGATATTCCTAAAACTGCATTTAGGACTAGATATATGCATTATGAGTATTTAGTGATGTCTTTTGGGTTAACTAATGCTTTAGTAGTTTTTATAGATTACATGAATAAAATATTTAGATTTTATCTAGATAAGTTTGTAGTAGTCTTTATAGATGATATACTTGTTTATTCTAAGTCAAAAAAAGAGCATGAAGACCATCTTAGAATAGTACTGCAAACACTTAGAGAAAAGAAATTGTATGCTAAATTATTTAAGTGTGAATTTTGGGCCAAGGAAGTGAAATTCTTAGAGTATGTTGTTTCTAAAGAAGGAATTTTAGTAGATCCTAGTAAGATTTAATCAGTCATGAATTGCAAGAGACCAACCACTGTAACTAAGATCAGGAGTTTTCTAAGATTAACTGATTATTATAGGAGGTTTATTAAAGGATTTTCACGAATAGCTTTAACTCTGACTAGCTTGACTAGGAAAAATGTGCCTTTTGTATGGTCACCAGAAGGTGAGAAGAGTTTTGTAGAATTGAGAAGACTATTGACTAGTACTCCAGTGTTAGTGTTGCCAGATCCTTATGGTGCATTTGAAGTGTATTGTGATGCTTCAAAGAGAGGTCTAGGTTGTGTGTTGATGCAAAATGGGAATGTGGTAGCATATGCATCTAGACAGTTGAGACCTCATGAAGTCAATTATCTAACCCATGATCTAGAGTTAGCAGTAGTAATTTTTGTCTTAAAGATATGGAGACATTATTTATATGGAGTAAGATTTGAAGTCTTTTCAGATTATATGAGTCTCAAGTACCTTTTTGACCAAAAATAGTTGAATATGAGATAGAGAAGATGGGTTGAATTTCTTAAGGATTATGACTTTAAGTTAAAATATCATCCAGGAAAGGCGAATGTAGTAGCTAATGCATTAAGTAGGAAATCTTTGCATTTATCTAGGATGATGATTAAGGAAATGGAATTAATAGAAAATTTTAAAAATCTTAATTTAGGATTTTCTATTAATTCTAAAAGTATCATTTTGAGTCAAATACAAATCACTAATGATTTCAAAGAGCACATTAGGCTAGGACAACAGAGAGATTTAGATTTTAAACAAATTTTAACTCAAGTTCAAGAAGGAAAATTGCAGGATTTTAATGTGAATAATGATGGGTTGTGGACTTATCGAAAGCAAATATGCGTACCCAAGAGTGACGGATTAAGAGAGAAAATTTTGAGTGAAGCTCACAATAGCAATTTCACAATGCATCCTGGAGTTACTAAGATGAGTCAAGATTTAAGGAAAATGTTTTGGTGGCCTGGTATGAAAAAGGATATAACATAATTTGTAGGAAAGTGCTTAGTATGTCAAAAGGTAAAGATAGAACATCAGAAACCTTCTGGTACCTTGCAACCTCTAGAAATTCCTCAGTGGAAATGGGAGTATTACAAAAAAATATTTGGAACCAAGTTATGCTTAAGTAATGCATATCATCTCCAAACAGATAGACAAACAAAAAGAACCATACAAACCCTAGAAGACATGTTGAGAGCTTGTGCGATAGACCAACAGGGTTCTTGGGAGAAATATTTGCCATTAGCAGAGGTTGCCTACAATAATAGTTATCATACAAGCATAGGAATGGCTCTATTTGAAGCTTTGTATGGTAGAATATGTCAATCTCCTTTATGTTGGTATGAATCTGGGGAAAGTGTAACGACCTAAATATTTACTTAGTTTTATTTTTACTTAAGGGTAAATTTCTAAGAAACGTATAATAGTAAAATTTTTAAAACGTAAAATTTGCAAAAGATTTGTTACTCATATACATAGTCAATGTCTCTTATACAAAAGTTTATATAATACAAGTACACTACTTTCTCAAAAATCCAGCTTAGTTCATAAATTCTTTTATATATCTTCACTACTCCAAGGACTCATGGAACTTGTCCATCATTGTCATCTACAAAAAAAACATGAAACAAATCGGGTGAGAAATAAATTTCTCAGTAGGCAAAGCTAAATCCCGACCCTATTATTAGGTTAGTAAAATCATAAAAAAATCAAACACATCCACAAGCAATATGCAACTACATGAATGCATGAGATGAACTATCCCAGGGCAAATGGCTCTCACATATCGTACTATATGTGGCCACACTGAGTGTGGTCGCTGCTATAGTCTTACGCAAACATGCATGAATTTTGCCATATATCCTTGCCCATGGGTACTACATATCGTACTGTATGTAGCATCAAATTCTGTTTCCCCAAAGCCTCGTACTGGACTTGGAACATGGAAACATGAATCCACCTATCTTAATAACATCAACACCCATACATAAAAATCAAATCCATAAGCAAATACACATCATATCATCATATATATCATAAGTATGGTTACACCACCATACCTTATCCAATAAGTATATAAGTATGGTTAAACCATCATATTTTATTCAAGCAAAGTCATTAGCAATTTAGACATGACCTAGGAATATCCTCACAGAAAATTATGTTAATATTCTAACTAATAATCCATAATATGTCCTTCAAATAATTTCTAATCCCTTGAATTTTTCATAATAAAAGATTAAAGCCTAGTATGCATCTTTTATTCTCCGTTCACCTACCACCTCACTAATTAATCCTCAAATCAAATCATCAAGTATTTAAACTATTCAACTACATATCATTCATCCTCTACTTCAAAAATTAAATCAAAACATGTCCATAAAAATATAAAGAGACGGTCCAAAGTATCATTAAAATCACTTCAAAAGATCATCAAATGGACTTCCTTACTTCACTAATATTGATGACTAAGCTTTCTATTTGGTTTAATCCTATTGGCTATTAGTTCTTCACCCTACAAGTGTCCATGTTCTTGAGAATTCTACATCATCCTCCTTCCTTCTTAATTTGCATGTGGAGTACCAAGCTTGTAGTGAAATCCTCGTTTGTTTTCCTTTCCTACGTAGGATGGCTAGGCTTTAGTTATGCTTTTCTTCATTCTTTTACTTATTATAGAATCGTTGAAATTAAATTGTTTCTAGCTTTTAGAAAAATCTAATTTACATTTTACCACCTAAAAGTAATATAATTCTAGGTTAATCATAATCCTATTAAAATTTCTTACAAGTAATACATTTAGGGTATTATTTACCTACAATTTACATTTACCTTAATTCTAATTGGTCCATTTACTTTTGATTATTAAAATTACTAAATTGGTTCATCAAATGAGTTTATTCCTTTTATAATTAAGAGAAAATTCCTTAGA
>PYAF01005171.1:47602-62010 GCA_007407185.1 Glycine tomentella
CATATCTGCCAAAAAGCTGCGCCCATATTTCCAAAGCCACACCATTGTGATCCGAACAAATCAACCACTTCGACAGGTGCTGCACAAACCGGATATAGCTGGAAGGATGACTAACTGGGCGGTTCAACATTCCGAGTTTGATTTGAAATTTGAAGCCCGGCATACCATTAAATCCAAGCGTTGGCAGACTTCGTTAGAGAGCTTACTCCTCACACCTCTAGAGTGGAAGACTGGTGGAAATTGTACGTAGATGGCTCATCTAACAGGAAAGGAAGCGGCGCCGGAATCATAATTGAGAACCCAGATGGAGTAGCTACAAAGTTCTCCCTACAGCTCAATTTTCCAACGTCAAATAAACAAGCCGAGTACAAAGCACTAATTGCAGGGTTACTACAAGCCAAGGAGCAGGAAGCCGGAAAGGTGAAGGTATTCACAGATTCACAATTGGTGGCAGCTCAGATTGATGGTCGATATCAAGTGAAAGGGCCCCTATTATCTAAATATTTGGGACGAGTAAAAGAAGTCATCGCTGAATTTGACGAGGTGGAGGTCAATCACATCCCTCGGGAAGACAACCAAGAGCCCCGGGAATAATCGTACCGTGGTCCAACAACAAATATCGCAGCCGTCATGCATAATGATGATCACGACGGAGCAAGATTGGAGGCGTCCAATAGTCGACTATTTAGAAAAAGGTTCGTTACTGGATGACAGGCTGGTAGCACATAAATTAATACGGATAGCAGCCATGTACGTAATTGTCGACTACAAGTTGTATCGCAAAGGATTGCACAGCCCAATGTTGGTTTGTATAAGTCCAGACCGGGTATAATACGTTTTATCCAAAATACATGAAGGCATTAATGGACAACATATGGGGGCAAGGGCATTGGCACGGAAGGCGCTCCGAGCCGGGTATTACTGGCCGACTATGGGAGCAGATGTAGCCGACCATGTGAAAAGGTGCGAAAATTGTCAGAAGCACGCATCTCGAATATTGTCTCCGCCTGAAGAGTTACGATCCATCTCGTCGCCATGGCCATTTTTCAAATAGGGCATGGATTTGTTGGGTCCGTTCAAACCAGCAGAAGGACAAATGCGATGGCTAATAGTCGCAGTAGATTACTTCACCAAATGGATAGAGGTTGCACCCTTGGCCACGATTACTTCGGCCCGGGTACAACGATTCTTTGAACGAAACATAATTTCAAGGTTTGGAATTCCCGGCGAGGTCATTACTGATAATGGCACTTAGTTCACAGACAGAAGATTTCAAGAAATGATGGCCGAATTCCATATCTGGCATACATTTGCGTCAGTCGAACATCCTCAGTCCAACGGACAGGCGGAGGCGGCAAACAAAACGATACTGGAAGCTCTTCGCAAAAGAATGTACGACGCCGGATCTAATTGGGTAGAACAGCTATATTACATACTCTGGGGAATCTGGACTACTGTCCAGTCGTCGACGGGTGAAACTCCGTTCCGAATGACTTATGGAAGCGAAGCAATGATACCAGTGGAAGTCGGACAACAGTCATGGCGACGAACACAGGTGCTACGAGAAGGGGAGGAGTCGAATAATGAATCGCTCGCATTAGAATCAGCCCTCATTGACGAATGCCGAGTAGTTGCTTATGCCCGGGATCTCAAGGCCAAACAGCAAATAGCAATTGCATATAACAAGAAAGTCATTCCACGACAATTCGAACTGGCTGATTTGGTGCTGCGGAGGGCTGACATCGGAAATAAGAATGCCCGAGATGGAAAGTTAGCGGCCAACTAGGAAGGGCCTACCGAATTGCCCATAAGCTCGATAAAGGGGCGTATATGTTGGAAACTTTAGAAGGCAAGGCAATTAAGCGAACGTGGAACGCGGATAAGCTTAAAAAATATTACAGTTAATGCCTGCAGTGAAATGGACAACGGGTGTGAGTTTCTCTTTTATTGAGAGTATGAACTCGGAGTTAATTTCACCCGAGTATATATGGTTCTCTTTCATTGAGATCACACCATATGAGCGCATTTGGGTTTCTCTTTTATTGAGAGTATGGACTCGAAGTCTGTGTCATCCGAGTACATATGGTTCTCTTTCATCGAGATCACACTACATAAACGAAGGGGTACGGATTGGACTTTTATCGAAGAATATGGACTCGGAGATCGTTTCTCTTCAGTACATATGGTTCTTCATCGAGTTCGCATTGATCAGCCAAATAAGTGTGGAGGTCACGTTTCCGAGCACAAATTTTGAAATTTCAAAATGGATTATGTGATACCGTTGTAAATCATGCTTTATTTAGTTTTTACTCGGAACACATGGGGTTCTGAACAAATTCATTGTAATACGGCGGTGTCAAATTTTAATGATACTCAGTTATTCAGTATCAGGGTGTTTTGTATGAATTTATAGGATTCGTTTAAACGTGATACGTCGCTCTAGATTTTATATAGCTTTGAATGATACGCTGGCCGGTTCTGATCAAATCGGTAAAGGGGATACCCTTCAGCGGAGTTGTTCATGGTGAAAATCCGAGTATAGATAAAAATGAATAAAAGTTTGGAAATAATTATATGCGCGTAAACATATATCCGAATAGAAAAAATGTATATGTTCCGGGCTCAAGGCCCCATATTAATAAAGTTTTATTCCGGGCTCAAGACTCAACATTAACAAAATTTTTTACAAGTTAAAATCGGCATTCCGGTCCTTCAACCCTGAGTGGGAGGTTGCTGGATGTCGGCGGCAAGCGACTGATTGTCAATAGGAACTTCGGTTTGCGGAGCAGCTGAGGTCGCCTCCCCTGTATTCACAGGCTCCTCGTTAGCCGTTGCAGAGGAATCTTCAACCTCGACGGGCGGAACCAAGTGGCCCTCATCAACATATGCCATAAAGTGCATCCCGGATGTGGAAAATGTTACATCCGGGTTTAGGCAGCAGATTTGTTCAATGGTATTGTTAAAAGCCTCCTCGGCAGCAGCAGCAAGGGTGGTCTTCATGAAGGCTAATTGACCTTCACAGGCCTGAAGTTTTTCCTCGTGGGCGGCTTTCAAAGAGTCATAGGAAGAGGTCAGGAGGGCAACCTGTTGCTCGACCGCCTCAAGAGAACCTTGTGCCCGGCCGAGGTCGCGTCGCAGGGATGCAACTGTGGCCTGGGACGAGAGCAGCTCTTCTTTAAGGTGCCGGTTCTCCACAGCAGATTGAGCCCGCACCTTCTCGAGCCCGGATCTAGCAGCAAGGAGCTCTTCATAAATTTTCTTCTGCTCCTCTACCGCGGCCCCATACCTATAAACATACATGAATAAGAATACACCAAAAGATAAATATACAAGTGCAAGTTAAAAATACATACCTGTCCCGCACAGTGACGAAGGCTTGCACTAAAGAAGCGCACCGAAAAGCACCCTCCTCGATGCGGACGAGCTCGGCGAGCTCATCACCAATAGGGGCACCCGCCTTAAGAAGACGGGAAGGAGGCTTAGTCAGCTTGACCAGCTCTTCGGTCACACCCTTTCCCTATACATTCTCGGCCACATTCCGAGAAGCGGAACGTCCGGATGGGGCGGAAGGAGGAATGGGTGACACCCTCGTGGAAGCGGCAGGGTTCACGACCGGGGCGTCAGAGGCCGAAACGGAAACGGCAGGAATACGTGGGGCCGTAGGTTTAGTCGGAATAACCTTGGCCTTTTTACTTTCGCCCTCCAGAGCGATCCGATAAGAAGGAGGAGCACGTTTCTGCCCCCTTGGCGGCGCCAGTCGAGATGGAGGTTTCTCAGCTGCTGGCCCTTTATTTCTGGCCTCGGCAGATTTGGGTTCGGCAGCCACGTCAGATGTGGATTTGGGAGCGGGAGTTGATGGTTGACCCATGATAGCTGTAATGAGAAATACACGTTAGGAACAATGCAAGTGAAAAATGAAAATGACTTAAGTAAATGTTATTACGGCGTGTGGATGAGCGTTTGCGGAGACCGCGAATGTAATCAGCTGCATGTGGTGATCCGTAAGTATCTATGTATTCTGAGATTACGGAGATGGAGGCAACGTCGGAATCCGACAACTGTTCCTCGGTAAACTGATACGAGGACCGATCCTCGCAGTAATGATCTTGTGTCCAATACAAGGGAAAACACCATTCCACCTCACTGGATTCTGGACCGGACAGGAAAAACGGTTGTTGCCCAGGTTCGGCACCAACTTTAAAATATTTATCTTTAAAACCCCGGAAGGAGTCAGTAAATGGAATGATTAGTTTGCGTTTGGTTTGACTCCGGAGAGACACCCAACCTTTGCGGGTCAGAGGTTCCCTACCGGTCCTAGGGGTAGAAATAATAGAAGAAGAAGGGTACAGTGCAGGGGATCCTCAGGTTGTCACAGAACATCTCGAACGCCCGAATAAATCCCCAGCCATTAGGGTGAAGTTGAGAGGGAGCTATACGGAGATGATTCAAAACTTCAACCTCGAAAGACGAAAAAGGAAAAGTAATTCCTATTTCAGAAACTACGGCTTGGTAAAAGAAGAAAAAGTTGGGATCATTGTCTTCCCGGTAGGCACATATGGGCTCCCCGAGCTAGGAGCCCGGATTCCATACCCGTCCTGTTTGCCTACCGGGATGGCCGCTATGTCAGTTATATCAAGGATTGAGAAAGTCCTAAGAACTTCATGGGTGACCCAAGGGAATTTGGATGCCAAAACTGGAGCCACGTACGACTCGGACTCGGACTCAGCAGACAAGGACTCATCAACAATTTCTAGTGCAACATCATCCATTATACCTACGTAAAGGAAATGAGAAAAAGTTAGCAACACATACCTGGAGGCAACACGCCAAATGCAGAAGAGGTTGAGAACGGAGCCTCGGAGTCGCAAGATCGGGTAGACGACCTCGGTTGTGGATTTTTGTTAGAAGAGGTTGGAGCCTCGTGGTCGCGAGGCCGGGTAGACGACCTCGGTGGTGCCTTTTTGTTAGGGGGGACAAGTATAGGATTATGCCGACACGACCCCAAGATCGATTCGGCCATGTCATCAGAACCAAGGTGAATATAATGTGTAGCCTCGGAGACGCAATCTATACAAGTGTCATACCTAACCTCCATTATATCAGCCGTGGGCGAGGAAGAAGTTTCCATATCAGTCGAGGACGAGGAGCAGGTGTCGTCCGAAGAGGAAGAGGAGAGGCCAGTAAGAGGATCCAAACGATGACAAGGGATACTCAATGGAGGATCCCTTGGAGTACTAGGGTTTCTGGGCCCAGGAAAGTGGGGGCCCAAATTGGATGACGTTTTAGAATGACCCAGATCCAGGCTTGGTGTGGCCCTAGGAATGATAGGGTTTGAAGGAGGCAGAAGAACACTGGTGGGATTATGCCCACGGCAATGATAAGGGGGTAGACGAGTGCCTTGGGAATCTGTGGTGGCAGAAACCCTTGGCCTCTTGGAAGAGGAAGAGCCTCCAGTATGGCTACGAAGAAGGTCCTTCTGAATTTCTTCCTCAGAAAGGGGAAAACCAAACAACCACCACCCAGCCTTGGGGGTGATGGATTTCCATAATTCCGCTTCTTCTTCAGGAGTCATTTTCATGGTGGACAGAAAGTAAGAGACGATAGAGATATGGAGAAGATGAAGATCGTAAGACCCTAACCACTAATGCATGCAAACAAAGAAACGAAGAAACAAAAATCAGATAAGGAATAAGGTACCTGGTAATGAAGCAATAAACAATGCAAAGAAGATGAACGACGAGGAAATTCAAGGAATTACAGAGAGAGAATGCAGAAAGAAGGCAGAGAAATGCGTGATAAATGATAAGGAAGTGAAAGCAGGAAATAGAAGTAACAGAGTAGCGGGATTTTAGAAAAATAAATTTGAAATAAGAGATAAAAACAGTAACCGCCAAAGGGAAATGAAGCGGTTTAGAGAACCGTTACCAATCAGACGAAACGACATGAGGGTACTATGGTAAAAGCTTGTTTAATGCTAGGGCAAATGAGTAAAAGCATATGGATTATAATCATTACGAAAGGAATGAAGCGACGTGTTCTTTAAGGCATTAATTGGCATTAATGGCAGGATCATTGACAGGCTTTGCGTGGGGCAGGTCAATGGCCATGTGCGACAGAGGGATGGTGTATTCATATAGGCACTTTCTAGACAATATGATTGGGTGACTCTAGTCGGATGGGTATATCCGGGTAGGATTATACTCGGATAGAGATACATGGATAAATAAATGGGTTGTATTCCCACATGACAGATTGGGTAGACTTATTCAAATAGTTTTTTACTCGGATGAGTATAATAGATTGAATTCTACACAGAGAATCTTATTCGGGGAATTCTTTACTTGGAAAGGTATCCAGATAATTCTATTCAGGACCATTATGCACCCCGGTCACCAAGATTACTTGATAACCGGGCTGGGGGGCAACTGTTACGGAAACAATATTTGGGCCTAATTGAGAGGCCCAATTGATGTTAGAGATGGGTGCGTTCAACTGATTCATTGAACGTGGAACGTGACTAAGTCGTGGTTGGCAGTTGAAGATACGCGAGTGGAGGCCGATATTCTCGGAGGCAGTTTGTGTAGTAACTGCAAGGTAATCTGCTTATAAATACTCAGTGGTTACAGTCAAAAAGGTACACACATTCTGACTCTGTCTCTTTCAATTACACAGAGCACACACCCCACATCCATTGGTGTATTTCTCTGTGATCATCCACTTCGAGGTATCATTCCCCATTGATATCCTTGAAGCAGCAGAGTTGGAATTGATCCGAAAGCAATCATTCAGTACATCAGTACTGTACATTTGTGTTCTGGAAACAATCAGAACAATATGGAAAATGAAAAACCCCAACCCTAAACATGGACCATAAATCCCTTTTTCGTAAGTCATCGCCGCACCCTTCTGCCTTGGCATCCTCTTTGAAGCCATCGGCGCACAACCTGGACAGCCATCGCGGCACAACCTCGACTGCCATCACCTTTCCCAAGTTCCACCAGAACCCTCGTTTTCTTCTTCCTCGTCAACTTCAATGGCTACCTCTCCGTCGCAGCAGCAGCACCACCACCACCATCACCATCGCTGTTATTACTAAAACCCTAACCCTCCTCACCCTCACCCTCAGCCCGCTCTGGTCGTCTTCTCCGGTGGGACTGCCTTTAACGGCGTCGTCAAGGAGCTCAAGAATTTCACCACCCGTGTCGCTCACGTTCTCCCCGTTCCGATGATGGAGGAAGTACTGCTGAGATTGTTCTTGTTCTCGGTAACTGCTTTATGTTAATTAATAATTATGATTACTAGTGTTTCTACATTTGGGATTTTTGTGGAATCAAATTTTGGGGACGAGGAATTAGAGATTTTGATTTATTGGGTGCATGCGTTGCAGGTGGTCCTGCTGTTGGACTGGTTCCATGGCCAAGACTGAGAAAATTGCATTCATTCTCGAACAAGTATGGCATATTTGTGTTACTGTGATGACAGGAAAAATAGGCCATTAATTTCTTGTGTGTTGCAATTCAGTTGTTGATTTCAGAATCTTCCATGTCAGCTTGTGTAAGTGAGTTTGTGTCTAGACCGCCAGGATTATGTTCGTGCACTATCTAAGGAAAAGAAAAAGCCTAAAGAAGGTGATAATGTTGTAGAAGAGGCCCCTGTAGATATACCATCTTTGTTGGAGTTGAAGCAGATATATTACGAACTAATGATTCGGTAATTGAATATGTACTTCATGTTGCTTTTTTTCTCTTCTTGTTCTATCATGATATAGTTGCAAGTATTGTGCCTTAACCATGTATATTTAGATCTCTTTCCATTTTATTTGAGATAAGTCAATGTCAAGTAAATGGTGAAAATTATTCTGGTTTTTGAGGTTCTCTAAACATTGCTAGTCATTCGAATTTGTGCATTTGAGATAACCAAGAATAAGGCACATTGCCAATGACTGTCTTCCTGCAATGTGTTCACTCTCTGTTAATCTGTCTTGCTTGCATTTGTTCTGGTTTGCTTAAATACATTTGGGTGTACATTAGTAAAGCTTTGCGTTGTCCTTCTTAACTATATCAATGGAAATAAATTTTGTTGGTCATTCTTGTTGATTTGTTTCAATGGTATTAAAAGAGGAAATAAGGGCACTGGTTAAGAGATCTAAACATACCAAGTGATTTGGTAGTAACAACAAGATAAACTATTAGTAATCACGACAGTACTAGCTTCCATGAACTCGCTTATGCCTACTATATTATGTATATCTAATATCCATTATACTTGAAATATACCAAGTGATCTAAACATATATTTGTTCTTTTTCAGGTTATGGATTTCATGAAGATGGATTTAAGGTAGTTAAAGCTAAGTTTATAATGAAAGAAGAAATATAGTTTTAACTGAAAAATATTTCTTTAAAGAGTTTCTTGAAAGTGGAAATGTATTAAGGCAATTAATTTGATTACAAATTGTCACCAACTCGTTGAATGTGTTGTGTTGTGACTGTGTGTGGTTTGGATGTGATTTGGCTTTGACATCTATTCGTGCAGGTGGAACTCGCAGCTCTGTCCTACAAGAAGACTAGACGTGTTCGTGTTCGTATTCGTGGCCTCGATGGTCGCCATACATTTGGGGCTTCTAGAGAATCTGAAGTTGTTAGCAAGTTGCTGGATATAGGCTTAACAATTATATAGTTGGTGTTTTATTGTTTTCTATACAAGAAAAATAACTATAATATTTTTTCTTCTCTAATTGTGCAATTTATCTTCAGTTATGAGGATTGTTAATAAAACTTTTATGACAAAAGATTATTGTTATATTGATTTATACATATATAGTTAGTGTACTGTATGTTCCATGAATAGTGGACAAACTAGGTTCGATGAATTTGTTTATTAAAAAAAAAAAAATATTCTAAGACGGTTCTGTGATAAACCGTCTTAGAATCATCAATTTTTTTGTTTATTAAAATAATATTCTAAGACGGTTATTTAAAAAACCGTCTTAGAAGCTATCAACTATCTACGACACCAGATTCAAAGACGGTTTTAGAACCGATGTAGAAGGAGTTAAATAACCGATGTAGAAAGTGCTTGTTGCAGTCCCATACATGTATTTCTGACGGAAAAATCCGTCTGAAATTTCCCATGGGTCAGTACCGACGAACCAAAAACATTTCCAACCTTCAAAATTTCCTACGAGCATTTTACCAACGGATTTTTGTCCGTCGGAAATTCCGTCTTACCAACGGATTTTGATGCTTAGCGATGGATTCTGTCTATCGGAAATAACGTTTTTTTTTTAGTAGTGTCTTCAAGCAAAATAATAATATATTTCAATTTTACAAAGAATAAAAATATATTAAGAATTTAATTTATAGGAACTAAAAACATACTAAAATTTTTACAGGGACAAAAATGAATGTTTCCAAATTGAAAATTCTCTCCTTTATTTATGCCAACTTTGATCATCCTCAACCACACACATTCTTCTCCTCGTCATTGTAAGTGACAGAAAGAATCTGAGAAAAAATTGCCGCATCAAATGACCTAATGAGGAGGCAGATCCTTAATGCGGAGAATAAAAACTCGATCTTGTTGTCATTTGCATCAGTTGGACAAGAAAACAATGACGTTTGTTCGGTTGGAGTATAGATGCGGTTGAGAGATTTAGTTGTTTCAATAGTTGCTAGCTAGGCCTATCGTCAGAGACGAGGTACGAGAGGCACTTGGTGATGATGACAGAGTGGATCTCATTACCAAAGCATTAGGACTACTTCCGATAATGGCCCATGAGCTTGCCGTCGACGATGTTGTTGGCGAATCCAGGACAATTCTTGACGTTGTTGGTGATTTTATATAATTTCATCAAAAAGATATTTTAATATAAAATTAAAATATATCATTATTTGACTTGAAGTTAAACTTGATTTATCATAAACAAATATTTTTAATTTTATAGGAAAATAAAATATATTTTAATCTAAAAAATATCCTTATGTATGTGTAAAAAAAAAAGTAAGATAATTAATGGACAATGTCAGTTTTCTAACACCTTGAAAGTAATTTTACTATTTTAGTAGTTTTATGACTTATATCTAGATATTCAAATAGGACAGAAATGGGTTGGTTATATGAGATTCTATGATACTTGACTTTTTAACTCACGATATTATTAAATTTGACCTGACTCAAATTTAAATATATAGATTATGTCATACATATTCCAACCAAACGACCATCTTTACTGTTATTTTATTATATTCAAATATCATATTCCATATCCAAACAAGTGGGTAACATGATTAAAGGCTTTAGTTTTTAAGTCAAAACATATAAATATTCACTTATTTCAAATTTCGTGCATTTTATTATTTAAATAAATTTCTCTACAAATATTTCTAGAGAAAAAAATATAAAATAAAATAAATTTTTCTATAAACTAAAAATAACTTTTTATTAATCAATTTATAAATGTTTTCTCATTTTTTAGAAAAATTATATAAAAGAACTTTTATAAATTAATTAATAAAAAATTAATTTTAACTTATAAAAAAATTCATTTTATTTTTTCTTATTTTTTTATAAAAATGCTTTTTAAAAAAACTTATTCCCAAACAGAATATTATCACAACTCCCATGCAACAAGTGTTTTAACTTTCTCATTGACAATCAGAATTTCAACGAAAGTATTGCTTCGAAGTTCAATGTGATGATAACACAATTTTGTTATGACGTGGGAAACACTGATGATAGTAATAAGACTCAATTTTATTAATTATGTGGAAAAATGATAATAGCACTAATTGTACAACTAATCAATCGAAGTCAGCGGATCTCACTTTCACCCTTCTCAGTTCTCATCAAGCCATGGCCATGGACTTCGAGAGTTCGTCAATGCCACCAACCAATACAAAAGAAATAATATATATATATATATATATATATATATAGATATATATATCCATTTGTTTTGGTAATTATATGAATAGTATTAATATATATCATGATGAAAAGAAAATGTCAAATAAATAGTTGTACTGAATTATTTGTAATATTTCAAGTCATGTTTTATTTTTCTCAAAAGGTACAAGAGAAGGTTTCACTTCAAAAATACTCATTTCCGATCTTTATTATAAGATTCAATTAATTAATTCATTAAAATTAAGAAAATTGGTGAATTTAATTTAAAACATTAAATTTATCCTGAATTAATGCTTTTTTTTTCAAACATATTCTTGTGAACAAACTAACAAACATTAATTGATTATTTTATTAATTATCACGTCATTCTAGAATTAAATTTAATTAAAGATATTTTATTAAAAAAGAATTAATGCAAAATAAAAATTAGCCTAAAATTTATAATAAAAAAACTTCACTTTTAATTTGGATTTCAGAATAAAGATCAAAGGAAGTATAAATTTTACCATTGAACTCGTAATTACCCGGGGGGTGGGGGATTGTCTTCGTTCCAATTAACGAGCAGTGTGATCGAAGATTTTGACTGCTTTCGATCAAATTCAAATCCAGTAATTTGAATAACATTAAAAAAAAAAAGTTTGTCCTTATATATTTTTTTCTTAGTTAGTTATGCGTTTTCAGCTTTATTGAGTCAATTTCTTATGTCTACGGTTGAAATAGAATCCGACAAAATAAAATACTTTTAAATATAAATGCATAAAGTCTTTTTTTTATTACAGAAAAGCATATATAAAATCTTTATTACTTTTATACTTAATTCTTAAAAGGACAATACCGTCACTTGAATAAAACAAGATTATCAATATGTTTAAATATAAGATCAGAAATATTTTTGAAAATTTCTTTAATAGAAAAACTTTTTAAAACACTGACTTATATCCAAACCAAACAGGTCCTATATACAAAGTGTATATGAGTATATTTATTTTTCAACTGTAATATATTATTTAAATAAAAAAGTAAACTACATTTTTTTGACTTAAAAAAAAAAAAAAAAGAAGTAAACTACATTAAAGATATATCACTTTCAGAAAATTTTCCCTCTAATAATATGGTTGTATAAGCTAGATATTTATTTTTATTGCCACTTCTTAGCAATTAAGGCAACATTATAGGAAATGGAACATTGTTTTATTTTAATTCAATGTCTAGTAGCTTGAAGACTGTATTAGGATTGAAAATACATTGAACAAAATAAATTGGAAGAGTAACCGAAAAAAAAAAGAAGGAAAACTCTCAAAATTATTAAGAAGAATTTGTATCCATTTTTACTCACCCTTCCAAAGATAATTCAACAACATGATGCTCTTTTTTTAAGAATAATTTTAAATTTGGATAACCAACACAGTAAGCAATATATATATATATATATATATATATATATATATAAATTACAGAATTCAGCCTGACATCTTATACTTAAATATCCTAAATTCCAATTCACAATAATGTATGGTAATAGGGTCAAACTAAATTTAGTGAATCATACATTATCAAATAAATTTTCAGAATTTCAACAAATTTTCAGTCCAACATTATACCTTATAAATTTAAAATAAATCCATAATAAACCCCACATCTTTATATTTTTTTATTATTTCTGATAAGCAAAATATTATTTTTATTGTTATAAGCTCAATTCTAATATAATCAGTTTCTTTCGCTTCAAATTCTAACTAAATTAATTATAATTAGTTCAATTTATAGATGTATAATACACACTGATAAATAAGTTAAGTTACAATAACTATTAACAATATTAAATTAGGTTGGATTGGGTTGGACTTGGTTTTGGAATTCATCAACCCAATAATCCGATTATAAACCAGTTAGCAAAAACGAAATGATATCCTAACTCAAACCGATGAATTATAGTTTGGATCAACTGCATTTAATTGCTTACACCCTTATTAAACTCAACTCACGTGTGATATACTTCGTCCATCCTTAATAATTATCGTGTATATAGAAAAAATATTCTAAAATAATTATCATTTTAACTTTTTAATATAATATTTATTATTTTTTCACTCATATCCTTTGTAATATTAATGATATGTACAACAAAAACTAAAAATAAGTTAATGATGAGAAAGTTAAATTTGTAAAGTTATTATTTTTCATCCATTTATTAGTTTTTTTAGTTTGTGTAAAATAGATAATTATAATGAGACTGAGAAAGTAATTAATTCTTTTAAATGTGTCAAAAAATATCATCAAGTCAACACTCAAATGGTAACTCCTTTCAAAATGTATTAATTACAAAAAAAAGAAGAATTTTTAATAATTATTTTTATATTAATTAAAAATAAATCCACCAGCTCATAATTTAATTTTAGTGAGTCATATACTATATATTATATAGAGCTTAAAAACTTTACTTCAATATAGTTAAATTCTTAAGAATTTAAAATAGTTTTTACACTCAACCAGTCAAGTAGTCAACCTCACATCTTTAAATTTTTTATTTATTAGTTTTGATATACAAAATGTTTTTTTTAATGTTATAAACTCAATTAATTCTTATATAACAACCAGTTCTACACTTGAGAGTTACATCAATAAATTCAAATTAAATAATAAAATCCTCTAAAACAAATTCTTATTTTTAATAATCCCAATAAAAATCAGTTATAAATCACCTAATTAAATACTTAACTATCCACTAATTAACTCACTCGCGTGATTGATTATCATATGTAAATTTAGGATTGGACTGAGGGACGATGGGTTTGGTATGACACATGATATAATATCAAACGCAACCCCTTGGAGAAGAGAATACATAACAATTTGCAGTAAGAACATGTACAATATAAGTTCAACTACTCATATCTCTCTCTCTCTCTCTCTCTCTCTCTCTCTCTCTCTCTCTCCCTCTCTCTCTCTCTCTCCCTCTCTCTCTCTCTCTCTCTCTATATATATATATATATAGTATTCTTTTCTTATTAAAATGTTATTGGTATCAAAAGACCGACCAATTCAAACGATTCATTAATAATCATTTGGTTTTATAAGTAAAGACTTTCTCTATTAATCCCTATAATTACAAATATATTAATTAGAGTATATTAATATATTACAATTAAAAAGTGTCTTAAAATACATCAAAAATATAGTTTGTTATCATCTTTTTTTTTTTCATTGTAGCTTGTTATCATCCTTTAACAAAGAATAAATAAGTGTCTTGTATGTTAGCAAAAGGTATGTGATGTTTATTAACAAACACATACTTATTTTTTCAAACAAATTAAAATACATTAACAAATTATATATAACTTGAAGTTGTCCAAAGTAGATCGTTTTAGTTATCTATATTTATAATTTATAATCTACCTATCTATTATATATAGTAAACTTTACTTAAAAAAAATAGTCATTGGATCAATCACTCAACTCTATTATAGTCATCAGATATAACTGAATTTAATATTTTTAAGT
>PYAF01005171.1:62110-84167 GCA_007407185.1 Glycine tomentella
AATTTAAGTTGAAATGAGACTAACCAATTCAAAACTTCAACAATATCACATAATTAAAATCAATATTTTCAAAATGATTACATTATCTTTTAAATTTTTTTTTAATTTTTGCAATAATTTTAAAAAATATTAATTATAAATACACAAAATTTAATTACCTATTATTTATATTGACAAAATAAATATTACAATTTAAATAACTATAAATATATTTTTATTATATTTTTTAATTTATAAATTTGATATAAGTATTACATCCCAATTTCTTTAAAATATTACATCATTAATATTGATTGGAAGAATTAAAAGATATACTATGTTGGGAATTGTTAAGCTTAATGGTTTAACACCTAGTAGTAAGAATTAAAAGATATTGTACTATTTTTTTAGCTAAACATTGTGCTAAAAATTTTGTAACTATAAGAACAAGTAATTAAACATATATTATGTTGGGAGTTGTTCCTTCTATCAATGTTTGGTGCAAGACTCAAACTTAGTGAAAGTCACAAAGTGTTAGAATTCTCACTTGGTGCAAGGCTCAAGGGTCATATCGTTTAAGTTGTTCAATGTTTCTCCATAATTGATGATCTAGAACATTCTCTCCTCTCCTATATAATCTAGAATCTTCCCTCCTCTCCTAGATGATCTAGAATCTTTCCTCCTCTCATATATAAGGATAGTTTTGTGTGAGAGTTGTGAAGTAAAAAAAGAGAGAAAATTTGATAATACCTCTAAAGAGATGTTTAAGAGTAAGACCTTTTTGGGGAAGTTTGAGTGAAAACCACCATTGTAGGTGAGGTTGAAGTGTACCACCATTTGTAGGTGAAATTTGATATCTTGTACCCATTATTTTCATAGTGGAAGTTAGATTCTGGACCAGCGTCTCGTGTGTTTTTACTTCTTCACATGGAGGAAGGTTTTTTCCACGTTAAAAGATTGTTGTGTTCTTCTCTATCTCTCTCTTTTGTGCATTTTTATTTTCGCTTCTGTATTGAATTTGAGGGACCACGTCCCAACAGTGGTATCAACGCCCGAGTTCAAAGGATTTTGAGAAGATGGGATGGAGACCAGTGGTGTTGCCCATGACAGAGACATGTTCAAGTTGATTGCTGACAACTTTACTTATTGGAGATCAATGATGGAAGATCATCTGTATTGTAAAGAATTGTATGAGCCCATCGTACAAGCCCAGATGCTAGAAGGCAAGACTGAAAACAATAAGAAGTCCTAAATCGCAAGGTTATGGCCATGATCAAAAAATACATTGACAGAAGCCTCTCTGAGCACGTTGTCGAGTTCACCAACGCGTACGAGTTATGGACAAAGCTAGAATCCATGATACAGAAGAAGACTCCTAAGAACAAAGCACACTTGGTTCGCCGACTTGTGAAGCTGGAATACAAGGACGACATGTGCATGATTGAACACCTCAACACCTACAAAGGCATTATGAACCAACTCTCAAAATCGAGATGAAGATCGATGACGAGCTACAGGCTCTGTTGCTTGTAAGTTCGCTGACAGAAAGTTGGGATACCCTGGTGGTGACTTTGAGCAACTCAGCTAAGTTGACAATGGACGTCGTGATAGATAACCTCCTGAATTTAGAATCCAGGAGAAGAGAACGAGGTGTAACCAGCACGTATGAGGCAAACATTGCTAAGAACAAAGGAAAGTTCAACTTTCGAGGTTGTGACAAGAGTCGGGGTTGTGACAAGAGTCGGGGTTGTGACAGTCGTGACAAGTCTAGAGGCTGATCTAGGCCAAAGTACAAGTTGAAATGCTTCTACTACGGGAAGCTTGGCCCCAAGAAGTTTGACTGCAGGATTATACAGAAAGACGAATAGAACGACATTGTGAAGCTAGATCAAATTGTACTGAAGAAGAAAGAAGATAAGAGCACCACATCGGTGGTTGCCAATGCCAAAGTTGAGATATTCCTTCTCAACGAAGATAATTTTTTGAATGTTGTTCATGATGATTGCGCCTGGATTATTAATTTAGGTGTCTCCTTCCACGTCACCCCCCACATAGGTTTCGTTTCTTCTTACCTAGGTGGTGACTACGGAGCAGTTAAAGTGGGAAATCAGGTGACCAATTAGGTGACCAGCAAGATTTTTGGTGTCGGTGATGTAACCCTGACCACGAATGTCAGGTGCCGACTTGTGTTGAAGGATCTAAGGCATGAGCCAAACATGCGACTAAATCTAATCTCGGTAGGCAAGCTTGATGATGTTGGATTAGTGAACTACTTTGAAGGATGTAGATGGAAATTGGGTAAGGGAAACTTGGTGGTTTCCTAGCGAAAGAAAGAAGGCTCCTTGTATGTGATGTAAGGAAAAAAATGGTGGTGAAGTCAACTTAGTCCGAGATGCACCTAGTATGAAGTTGTTGCACAAATGTCTCGGCCACATAAGTTAGAAAGGAAAACAGATTCTTAACAAGAAATGTTTTGACTAGGTTGAAGGGCCAGGTGCTGGAGAGTTGCACACACTGCCTAGCCGGAAAGCAGCACAAGGTTACAATTGTGAGACCGAATTAACCCAGACAACGCAAGTATATTCTTGACCTTGTCCATACTGATGTATGCTCCATGTTTGAAAAATCACTTGGCGGAGCTCAATACTTTGTTTCTTTTATTGATGACCATTCCCGCAAAGTGTGGGTATATGTTTTGAAATCTAAAGACTAGGTACTCCAAGCCTTTTGAAGAATTTCATGATATGGTAGAAAGGGGAGACTGGAAAAAAATTGAACGTAGTCCGACTTGACAATGGTGGTGTACTGCGGCCTGTTTGATGCTTATTGTAGAACGGTCAAGATCCAACTTGAAAAGACGTCCCCCAAGACTCCGTAGCTGAATGAAGTTGTTGAATGAATGAACATAACTATTGAAGAAAAGGTTCAAAGCATACTATCCCATGTCGGATTGCCAAAATCATTATGGGGAGAAGCCGTCAGAATTGTGGTTAACTTGATAAATCTCTCACCATCACGACCACTTGAAGGAGAAATTTCTGAAGAAATGTCAACAGGTCGAAAAGCAACCTATGATCACCTAAAAGTATTTGGATGTTGAGCTTTCGTGCATATCCCAAAAGATGAAAGGGTGAAGCCAGTGGCAGATCTATATTAGAGTGAGGGTGTGCACATGCACCCCCTCACTTTAAAAAATTATATATAATTATCTAATATTTTTATATTTTGCGCCCCTAATTTTATATATTTGAACCCACTACTCTCATGTTTTTATATTTTCATATTTTATACTCTTTAATTTTATATATTTGAACCTACTATTCTCAATTGCCCCCACTGACCCAGGGTCCTAGATCCACCACTGGGTGAAGCTCGATGTGAAGACTAAAAAGTGCATTTACCTCAATTTGCCAAGATGTGAATTCAGATTTAGACTTTGGGATCCAATCAACAAGAAGATAGTGAGAAGCCGAGATTTGGTCTTTCCACAAGGTACCTTTTTCATGAATATACCGTCAATGCTGAAGATGAAGAACCTCAAAGTTACGATGAGGCCATGGCGAGCTCAGATAAAGAAGAATAGGAGAAGACAATGCAAGACGAGATGAATTCCTTGCATGAAAATCAGACGTATGAGTTGACCGATCTACCTCAAGGAAGATGAGCTTTAAGAAACAAGTGGGTGTATAAAATCAAGCATGAAGAAGGGAGTCTTGGTTTTAAAAAAATATTCTCTCTCGTGTTGAAGACGACTTCGGTCTAAACTATATTAGCCATGGCAACATCATTGGACCTTGAAATGGAACAAATGGATGTGAAGATGACATTCCTTCACGGTGACCTTGAAGAAGAAATATATGTGGAGCAACTTGAAGGGTTTCGAGCTCCAGGTAAAGAAGACTTGATATGTCGATTGAAGAAGAGCTTATACGATCTGAAGCAAGCACCTTGGCAGTGGTATAAGAAATTTGAATCTTTTATGACTGAACACAAATTTGTGAAGACAGAGGACAACCACTATGTATTTGTTTAGAGGTATGAGGCTGGAGACTTTCTTATTTTATTATTATATGTTAATGACATGTTGATTGTAGGGCAAGACCAAACGAGGATAGCTACCCTGAAGAAGGCATTGAACTCTTCCTTCGCAATGAAGGACCTCGACCCTAAAAAGTAGATTTTTGGAATAAAGATACTCAGAGACCGACAAAGAAAACTACTATGGTTGAGTCAAGAAAAGTACATTGAGAAGATTTTGAAGAGATTTAACATGGACAAAGCCAAAACAGTAAGCACCCCCTTATCTGGACACATAAAGCTGAGCCAGAAGCAATGTTCGAGATCATATGAAGAAAAGGATGAAATGCTGAAGATCTCATATCAGTCCACCGTCAGAAACTTGATGTATGCAATGGTTTGTATGAGACACAACTTGGCATATGCTGTAGGCATGATAAGCCGGTATATGTCTAATCCCGGCAAAGAATATTGGAAAGCAGTGAAGTGGATCTTCAAGTATCTCAGAGGAACAAAAAATTTATGCCTCTGATTTGGAGAAGGTGAAGTCGTATTGCAAGGCTACACGGATGCTGACTTAGGGGGAGATTCTGACTCAAGAAAGTCGACGAATGGTTATTTGATGACTTTTGCAAGATGAGTTATCTCCTGGCAATCAATACTTCAAAAATATGTGGCACTTTCGACCATCGAGGCCGAGTACGTAGCCACAACTGAGGCTTGCAAGGAATTGTTGTTGATAAAGAAATTTTTCTCTGAACTTGACCATCAACAAGACAAGTTGAAATGTGATAACCAAAGCGTCATTCATCTAGCAAAGAACTCGACCTATCACTCCCGCACTAAACACATTGACGTGAGATATCAGTAGATCCGAGATGTGGTGGAAGATGGACAACTCAAACTCGTCAAAGTGCACATAGACCTTAATTGGTCAAACATGATGACAAAACTGGTACCTATAATAAAATTTGAAGACTATTGTGAAGGTGTCGGGCTTCTAAACTCGACACATTGAAGTCGGAAGGGGGAGATTTGTTGGGAGTTGTTCCTTCCTTTAATGCTTGGTGCAAGACTCAAGCTGATGAAAGTCCTAAGGTGTTAGAATTCCCACTTGGTGCAAGGCTCAAGGGTCACACCCTTTGAGTTGTTTAATGTTTCTCCACAATTGATGATCTAGAATTTTCCCTCCTCTCCTATATGATCTAAAACCTTTGTGCCTCTTTTAGATGATCTAGAACCTCCATTCCTCTCCTAGATGATCTAAAACCTTCCATTCTCTCTTATATAATGATAGCTTGTGTGAGAGTTGTGAAGTAAAAAGAGAGAGAAATTTGAGAATACCTCTAGAGAGAAGTTTGAGAATAAGACTTCTTTAAGGAAGTTTGAGTGAATATCATAATTATAGGTGAAGTTTGAGTATACCATTATTTGTTGGTGAAGTTTAATATCTTGTACCCATTATTTTAATAGTGAAAGTTTGATTCAAGACTAATATCTTATAGATTTTTACTTTTTCACATTGAGAAAGATTTTTCTCATATTAAAAGATTATTGTGTTTTTTTTTATCTATATCCTTTGTGCATTCTTATTTTCACTTCCACGTTAAATTTGAGTAACCACGTCCCGAACATACTACACAATAGAGGCATAAATACGTTTTTTTTATAGTTACCTAGGCACGTACGTTGTTGTTGTTGTTGTTGTCCATCCCATGTACTGTAATAAAGCAATAAAAGCAAAGCTGAGTCGACAAATACACCAACAACACCGAACAGTCTCTTTCTTCTCTCTCTCGCTTAGAAATTCAAAAAAGTTACTCAAAATATAATAAGAACTCCACCAGCCCCAGCACCACCACCAAAAGCACAATTTTCAAAACCCACGAGCCGCCGTGACGCGCGGCCTGTATGAGTCATCGCCGCCATGGGCGGAGTCACCTCCTCGATCGCCGCCAAGTTCGCCTTCTTCCCGCCGCATCCGCCGTCCTACACGGTGGTCGCCGCTGAGGTTGGCGGCGGATCGGACCCCCCGCCAGCGCCGCCGCGCCTCGTCATTCCCGAGGTGCCGAGCAAGGACAACGTGGACGTTCTCAAGCTTCGCACGCGCCGAGGCAACGAAATCGTGGCGGTGTACGTTAAGTACCATAGACCCACCTGCACCATGCTCTATTCCCACGGGAATGCCGCGGATTTGGGCCAAATGTTTGAACTTTTCGTCGAATTGAGCAACAGGCTTCGCCTCAATGTTATGGGGTACTTTTTATTTTCTTTTTTCTTCGTTTTTTAGTTTTAATAATTTCCTTTTTTTGTGTTTTTTTTCCTAAGAAGAAAATTTAGCTTGATGTTGATGTTGCTGTGTTGGTTTTAGTGGTTTTTGCATAATTGCATTAATTGGTTGTGTCTGGGATGATCTTGGAGGAATGAGAATGTTCTGGTCTGTATTTAATATATATTACTTTTTGAGTTTTAGTTAATTAATATATAATAATTATGATTATTATTATGTTAAATTAAGCTTCTGGAGGAGTTTCTTTTGATTAAGCTCCGGTTGCTTGCTCTTGCTTTTCTCTGTGCTTATTAATGATGTTGTTTTATGATTGGAGTTGGAATTGGTCATGGTGATGGTGTTTTTGTGATGGTTCCGAAGGGAAAAAAAGTGATTTAAGGAAGGTTCTGTTTTCTTTGGGTAAAGGGTAGTTGCGGAATCGAAATGACGGCGGCGGCGATGGTAAAGGGGGTTTAACTTTTTCTAGAGAAGTCAGCTACAGTAATGGATAATTTGATTGCTTAAAGAACATTCTTTTCCTGTGGAGATGGTTTTTGGCACAAAAGATAATACTGAAATAGATTAGTTTGTGTGGATCGATGCTTACCTGTTATCTATCTGCACGTTGGTGAAACTTGAAAGTTCTGTTTGTCTATTCTTAGTATTGCTATTCTGAAGAGCTGAACTTGCCTTGTTGTTTTCGTTTTTACGGTGCAGAATTAGGCTGCTTATAACATGTACATGTGTCATAGTTATTAGTAACTAGTAAATTGGAACTTACTAACTCAGTAGCTCTTGATGCTGACATATGTTTTAGAATTTGGCCTGGTAGTGTTTTTATTGACCATTGTTATTAATGCTTATTTGTGATACTGGATGTTTTTATCCTATGTATGTCATAGCATGTCAGTGTATACACTACAGTATTATGTGTTGTTACTGTTACATGTTCTGTTACTGTTAAGCTTGTTAGGTGCAGACTATTACTGTAGTTTGTTACAACTTTATTATGTGCTGTTACTGTTAGTTTGTTAATTGTAGGTTGTTACTGTATAATTTTTTGCAGTCTGTTGTAGCTGAACTCAATGCAGTTACAGCTTCAGTTACTATATAAAGTTCAGTCTCTTCATCAGAGATGACTCTTTCAAATACTTAACGTTATTGAATAGATTTTCAGCCTAAGATGCTGTTAAATGTTTGCCCTCTTTCTGCTACTTTCTCTTGCCTTCTTGGCTCACTGTTTAGTAATAGGTATGGGAGCTGATTTTTTGTCCTAGTACCATGGCTTCCTATCTATGTTGTTTGCATTTTCTTAGCTGATTCAAGGGAGGTTCTGTTTTCTTTGCTTAAAGATTAGTTGAATCAAAATGATGGCGGTGATGTTAAAGAGGAAGGGGTTTAACTTTTTTTTTTTTTGGGGAAATCAGCTACTGTAATGGAAAATTTGATTGCTGAAGAAACATTCTTTTCCTGCTAAGATGATTTTTGGCATAAAAGATAATGCTGAAAAGGAAAAGTTTTGAGTGGATTGACACGTACCTGGAAAAATTTTCAGTGGATTGACATGTACCTGTTATCCATTTGCAATTTTCCATGGTGTTGAAACTTGAAACTTCTGTTACCTGGTCGTCTGAACTTACCTTGTTGTCTTCGTTTTCACATGAAGATTAGGTTGCTTGTAACGTGTAGCTTTAGGCGGATAATTTTTCTTTGCATGTGTGATGTTGCGTTGTTGAATTATATGACTCCTCCCTCTCTAACTGTCTCATAGTGATAAGTAACTAGGAAATTGGAACTTGCTATCTCATCTCATCATGCTGGCATTATGTTTTAGAATTTGGCCTAGTATTGGTTTTATTGACCAAGCTTATGAATGTTTTTTTTCTTATTTGTGATGCTGGATATTTGTCCTATGTACGTCATAGCATGTTGGAGTATACACTATACAGTATTATGTGTTGTTACTGTTACATGTTATATTACTGTTAAGGTTGTTAGGTGCAGCCTATTACTGTAGTTTGTGACAGTTTTTTTATGAGTTGTTACTGTTAGTTTGTTAGTTGTAGACTGTTACTGTAATTTGTTACAGTCTGGTGTAGCTGAACTACAATGCAGTTACAGCTTCAGTTACTATAAAAAGTACAGTCTCTGGATCAGAGATGACATTTTCAAATACTTTAACATTACTGAATAGTTTTCAGTCTAAGATGCTGTGAAATATCTGCTCTCTTTCTTCTACTTTCTCTTTCCTTCTTGGCTCACTGTTTAGTAATATGGTATCAGAACTGATTTTTTGTCCTGGTACCATTGCTTTCCATCGATGTTGTTTCTATTTTCTAGAAAATTATGCCCCATGTTTTGTGCTAGTTACATTTTCCTACACAATCTCTATCAACTGGATGAGAAAAAATTTCTCGGGTTGAATCAACAAAGAAGGTGTAATCTGAGGCCACCAACTACAAAACTATGCAGACAATCCAACAATTCCTTTCAGATTCAGAAAAGACGAAGATCATGATTAAGGCATAGTAAATCTAGCGTATGTTGAGTTGGAGCAGCAGAATTCTGTTCTCTTAGCCTGGCTCCATTTTCACTTGTTAATTCACTTCTTCCCAGTGTTGTTGGGTGTATTCATTCTTGACTATTGGGTGTATTCATTCTTGACAAGTCTGGGAGGAGATCCATAACCTTCTTCATGAACAAATACAAGCAAAATTTCATCACTTTAGATCTGAGCTGAACAGCATCAAGAATAAAAGCCATTGTTGATTCCATTTCTTGCTTTGGATTGGAGATCTGTCTCTGCTCTAGATCATCTTGGATCAATTATGGAGGACTCCCTAATGAATATGATGTTTTCCCTGCTGCGGTGAGTGGTAGATTTGATCCTTTCCTTATCAATGTAATCAACACACTCCTGCTTGATCAGGAGAGAGGCTTGAGAAGAGCTTGAAAACTGTACTAGCTGATGCACTTTCAATTAACCTCACTCAAAGGTTCTGATTCCTCTTCAAATCCAGCAGCAGTTCCACAAACACCTGGTTGAAGTATACCTAATTCACAGTTAAGGTGTCCTTCTAATTTGTGCTATCCCTTTCAAAGTATCCTCATAGATCAAGCTTACTATGATAGTATGGGAATTTGGCTCTTCTAAAGTGAGTATGTGTAAAGTAAATAATCTTAGTCGTTGATGAGAAAATAAATAGTTGATACTGCAACACAACCATGATTTGTATATATATTTGTGTGTGCGTGTGCACGTAATATTAAGAATTAACTGTTGATTTTGTAATTCAATGACTGAGGTTTGTTACTTTACCTTCTATAGGGAGTTGCTTAATTTATAGGATCTGGATCTAGTAGTATGGTAGTTCTCATGGTTCCTTTTGTGGCGGAGGTAGCCACTTTAGCTGTGACAGAGGCCAAGGGGGTCGTTTTGGTTGTAGGGGTTCCATTGAGTGCCAAATCTGTCATAAATAAGGGCATGATGCCAGATACCACTATTTGTTACTACTGCTGATATCGTGGATATCCTTCCTATAAATCTTCCCAGCACTCTGGATTTAGTCTTGCTCCATGGAGCTCAAGCCATTCTGTATACTCCCCTGCTCATTATCCTAACTACACTCCAGCTCATTATCCCTGCTATCAATTCACTGATACAGGTTACAATCCCTATTTAGGTTCGTTTCATCCAACAATTGCTTCACACCCTCTTATCCTAGACATAACACCTCTCCAAGCATTTTCGTCCACTCACTGCCTTTTGTGACTTTTCAAATCTGGCTTTTCCCTGTGGAATAAGATCAGCTCAAGCACTACCTGCTGGTCCAGAGGATCCTTCCACAGAAGCATCACATCTGAATTGAAGAACAACTCATCTTGTTACTCCTAAATCCAAAAGATTGCTTCACGACACTCCATCTGAGGGTTTTGACTGGATCCTAATGGGAAATGGTCATGGTTTGTCCATCATGTCTATTAGTTCTACAACTTTTCTTACTTCTATTAGGCCACAGACCCCTCTATCCTTTGTAATTATGACTGAGATCTTCTTTATTTCTTTAACTTATTATTCTTCCCAGGTCTCTTTTTTTTGGCAAATTGTTTATGGATTCAAGCAAAGTGTTGTTCAACAGACAACTTAGTTTCTAGAATTCACCTTTCCAAAGTTAAATCATAAACCAATAAACAATACTCTTGTTAAGACTGTAATATTTTGAGAAAAATGCAATGAATAATTTGTTTTATATGTTCCATTGAATAGATTATGTCAGAACTTTTTTATATGATTTTTTATTATGAAATAATTATTTTTGTGGTTTCTTATTGTTAACTCATGAGACAATTTCAGTTACAGGATATCACTTGGGGAAATTGATATGTTATATTGTTGGTACCGAAGCAATCACACAACAATCGAGAAAACAAAAAGAGAGAAAGAGAAGAAAAATAACATTGTTTACCCTGATTAATCCAATATGGGCTATGTCTAGCTTTTCTCTATATTCTCCTCACACACTCGTTACAATGTACTCAGATTACAGGGAAATATATAGGCTTAGAAACCCTAAGCATCGTAGCTATTCATGGGCCCAAGCCCAAACTACAAATAATAAACCCAGACCCGCAACAGTATAAGGCCTCAAAAAACTCCGGGAGACCCTATCTATGAGCGGCTTATCTTCTGAAGGCAAAGTATGAGCCATACTCAACATTCTCCCACTTGGCGAATGCTTTGCATGCTTCTTCAATCCCAATGCATCTGTACACCATTCAAACTTCTCTGAACTCACTGCCTTGGTCAGAAAATCAGCACCATTTTCCTTCGTGTCAACCTTCTTTAGTATTACTACCTTGTCTTCAATCTTTTCTCTGATGAAATAGTACTGGATGCCTATGTGCTTGGTCCTCGCATGGAATCCAGGGTTTTTAGCTAGAAATATAGCACTCTGACTATCACACGCAACAGTCACATCTCCTTGTGTAAAGCCAAGCTCTCTATACAATCTTCGCAACCAAATAACTTCCTTGATAGCATGTGCCAAGGCCATGTACTCAGCCTCAGTCGTTGATAACGCAATGGTACTCTGCCTCTTGCTCATCCAACTAACAGCTCCACCAAATGAAGAAACAACATATCCACTAGTAGACCTTTTACTATCAATGTCACCTCCCCAATCAGCATCCACAAAGCACTCTAGCTCTAATGGTGGCTGTCCCCTTGAGTCTTTCACGCCTTCATAGCATAACCCAAGGTCAGATGTACCACAAAGATAACGGAACACACGCTTCACTGTCATCCAATGCTCTTTTCCTGGCTTGGACATAAACCTACTCAATACTCCCACTGCTTGGGCAATATCAGGACGAGTACAAATCATAACATACATCAAACTCCCAACTGCACTAGCATAAGGAACTGATGCCATCACTTCTCTTTCTTCTTCAGTCTTGGGACACTGATCAATTGATAACTTCAACCCTTTAGACATGGGAGTCAACACTGGTTTACAATCAGTCATATTGAATTTCTTCAGAACATTTTCTATGTACTTCCTCTGACTCAACCATAACCTTCCTTTATGACGCTCCCTTTTGATCTGCATGCCCAAGATCATACTTGCGGGGCCTAAATCTTTCATTTCAAATCACTTTGCCAGTAGACCTTTTACAACACTGATCATCTTCAAACCGTTGCCAACAAGTAGCATGTCGTCAACATACAAGGTTAGAATAACAAAGCTATCTTCTACCCTTTTCAAGTAAACACAATGATTAGCATCACAATGGTCAAAAACAAGTTTCAACACATAAGTGTCAAACTTCTGATACCACATCCTGGGGGATTGCTTCAGGCCATACAAAGACTAGTTAAGCTTGCACACAAAGTCCTCTTTACCTTTTACTATGAACCCCTGTGGATGCTTCATGTAAATAACCTCCTCCAAATCACCATGAAGGAATGCAGTCATATGCAGCTGTCACAGATAAAACAATTCTCATGGAATTTAATTTTGCAACAGGTGAAAATACCTCACCATAATCAAACCCCTTCTATCTGTGAATATCCTTTTGCAACCAAGCGAAGTTTGTAACTTTCTATCTCCCCATTAGCACCAGTCTTCTTCTTGAACACCCACTTACAACCAATTGCCTTTCGATCTGCGGGTAGTTTCACCAAACTCCAAGTTTGATTTTTAATTAGAGAGTTCATCTCTTCTCTCATGGCTTCCTCCCACTATTTGGCATCATCCGAATCCCTAGCTTGCTTTACAGTGCTCGGATCATCATCTGTGACATCAAGTTTTATTAACACTTTTCATTCCTCCCACTTCAAGTTTTTTGGTCATCTCTTCTCTCATATTTTTTTGGTCAACAAAGCTAGAACTTCAAGTTTTGGCCAATGGAGATAAGATTTTTAGTCAGACCCGGAATATGCATTACATCCGATAGATTCTTAACTGTTTCATCCTCATCTTCAGCCTTACCTGGGAACGTCCCACAATTTACAGGGTCGTGTCATCTCCCATTCTCACCGTACCAACAAAACAGAGTTGTTAAGTGTAGAACCATTCCTTGTGAGGTGTCATATGGAACAATGCTCCAGTATCAATTATCCACTCGTTGCAGTCGCTATGAGGATTTGACACTACATACAGATCTCCCACACTATCATCATCATCCTTCTTTGTACCAGAAGATGATGACTCATCCCGTTTCTTAGGATCCACACTTTTATTTCTGCAATTCTTTTTTATGTGTTCAACCTGGTTGCACTTCCAACACATTGCTTCAGATTTATCACTGGACTTTGACCTTTCCCAAGATTTGCCTTTGAAACCTGATTTTGATTTATCACTATTCCTCCCTCTAGCAAACAGAGCCTCATTAGCAGTACCCTCAGAACCTACCATTCTCATGTCATCAGATAACAGGGCAGCAACAACGGTCTCTGAGGACAATCTGTTAACACCAGTACCAATAGAGATAATGGTATGCTCCCAAGAGTTTGACAATGAACACAGCAAGGTGCACGCTTTATCTTCATCATCCAGGTTGACATCTACAGATGTGAGTTGTGCGCAGACAGTTTTAAATTCATTTAAATGTGCAGAAAAATAATCACCTTCAAACATCCGTAGATTATATAGTCGCCTTTGCAGGAACAGCCTATTCACGAGTGACTTTCTCTGATAGAGACTGCCCAGCTTTGTCTAGAGTATTGGGTATGGCTCATACTGTGCCGTCAGCAGAAATGCACGGGGGCCTGGGGAGTCTCCCCGGCGGGGGTTAGGGGGCAGCACCCTTGGAACTCTTTTCGAGGCCTAGTACTGTTGTTGGCCTCGTGTTTTATTATTTGTAGTTTGGGCTTGGGCCCATAATAGCTACGGCGCTTAGAGTTTCTAAGCCTATATATTTCCTTGTAACCTGAGTGCATTGTACGAGTGCGTGAGGAAAATATAGTGAATAGCTGGACGTGCCCACATTGAGAATCAGGGTAAAATCTGTGTGTTATTTTCTTCTTTCCTTTTCTTTCTTTCTCCTATCTCGATTGTTGTGTGATTGCTCAGTATCCAACACAGAGATCCTTTGCGGTCTTATCGGATGTCACATTCACCAGAACGTTGTCAGCAAGGAACAACCAAATCAGGGTTCGCGCCTTTCGATCGTTTTTGGTCCAAGTTTGCATCTCATTTGATCTTTCAGACTCAAAACCCTTTCCTCCAAACTTTTCAACCTTGATTCGTGATTGACCGGTCGACATCCCTTACAGATTAATTTCGTAGGTTTCTTAATGTCAAGAAAACTCTAAAACAACGAAACCTCAATCGGAGAACCTTAGCTCTTGATACCAATTGTTGGTACCGAGCAATCACACAACAATTGATAAAACAGAAAGAGAGAGGGAAGAAAAATAACACATAGTGTTTACCCTGGTTCATCCCTAGGGTTAAAATAGCGGCGCTTTAGCACGCTATCTCGCACCAATTGCGGGTTGCGGCACCCAACCGCTACTTCCGTGCCGCAACGCGACGGTCTCCGGTAGCGTCCAGTGGCGGTGGTGCGGTTGGCAGCATGGTGAGGCGCTATCGCGCCGCTACAGGGAAGACAATGGAGTTGCAGAGGCGTTTTTCTATCGGGGGCACTATTTTGAAAATTTAATGAAAGTTAAGGGTAAAAGGGTAAAAGTTGAGCAATAAGTGAGGGTATTCTGGACTTTTACCCTTTCTTTTTCACTAATAGCGCTTCCCTCCCTCTCATTTTCACGCTTTCCCTTCTCCCTCCCTCTGCAGTCTGCATCCCGTGCTTTCTCCCTCCCTATGCATCCCGTGCTTTCTCCTTCCCTCTGCATTCCGTGCTTTCCCTCCTGACGAAGCGTGCTTCGTTGCTCCTCTGTCCGTTCTCGCTCCTCCTCTTCTTCTGTTTGTTCGTGTTTGTTGATTTCGTTCGTGGTGCGTTACTCCCTTTCTGTCTTCATTCTGTTTTAATTGGTTAGGTTCCTCCTTCATATTGGCTCTGTTTCTGCCTCCTCCTTTTTTAGCCTTCACCGCAGTAGCAGCAGCCTCCAATTGTTACATGGCATCGCAAAGCATTCCAGCTCCCGTGTTGCTTCCTTTATGTTCTTTGAATCCTTGTTTTGAATGTGTAGTATAATACTTTTCATTCCTCATTTCTTCCTATTTTGAGTGATTTTTTTATCTTATAGCATTTATGTATGTGGTATAATTTATTATATAAGTATTTTTATGGACTTTACAGTAGCGGCTTTACCGTTACCCGCTATACCGCTATAGCATTTTTGGGGTCTGCCGCTACCCGCTATTTAAAACCATGGTTCACCCAATGTGGGCTACATCTAGCTTTTCTCTATATTCTCCTCACGCACTCGTTACAATGCACTCAGATTACAATGAAATGTATAAACTTAGAAACCCTAAGCATCGTAGCTATTCATGGGCCCAAGCTCAAATTACAAATAATAAACCCCAGGCCTACGACAATAGCAGGGTTCAAAAAACTTCGGGAGACCCCCGTCTTTGAGCGACTTATCTTCTGAAGGCAGAGTATGAGTCATATCCAACAGGGGTGTGAACAAGTCAAACTGAGTCAAAAACTTGAAGTTCTAGCTTTGTTGACCAAAAAAATATGGTGGTTTGGCTCATATAAATCAACCAAATTTAAATCATGGGTCTGACTTGTTAGACAAATATAAAGCTTAAGATTGACTTATTTATCTTAACTTGAGCTGTCAAGTGTTTTTCTTTTAATAATTTTAAGCTCATTAATGAAGTATTTAATATATATTTTCATGCTAGAGGATAAGATAAAAGTAAGAAAAATAGAGAATAAAAGAATATTTGAACATAAAAATGATATTGTGGAATATTCTAGAGTATTAGAATTAGTTGTATATAATGAACCCTTTGGGTTTCAATCTGAATAAATGAAAAAGAGTATTCACATTTCAATATGGTTTGAGGTGACTTATGGACTCTTCTAATAATACGAGTGAGGAGCTTCGTGCCTCTCCTAATTTTGATGGTGTTTTCATCTCCAAGGCTGAGTATGAGCAATTTCAGAAGGTGATGCCTCAATTTGCTGGAGCAACTAGTCTTGTTGCTCAACAAGGTACGACATTCCATGTTTATGGTAGTACTCGTTGGATTCTCGATTTTGGGGCTTTTGATCATATGATAGGTAATGCAACCTTGTTTTGTTCTTATACCCCTTACTATCAACTGTCACGAATAAGAGCAGCCGATGGTAGCTTCTCTACTATTGCTGTAAAGGGATCCATTAAACTTTCTGAACACATTATTTTGAACTCAGTCTTTCATGTTCCCTCTCTTACTTGTAGCCCCATCTCTATCAACAAACTTACATCTGAGTTAAATTGTGTTGCAAAGTTCTCAGTCCATGCTTGTGTTTTTCTGGAACAGGACTCGGGGTTGAAAAGGCAGTGCTAGAGAGGAAGAAGGGCTTTATTATTTTGAAAAGGATCCTAATGAAACAAAAATTTTTGCGCACCACTCATTATCTTTGTCTGGTGATTTTATTGATGTTTTGTTGTGGCATCATCGATTAGGACACCCAAGTTTCTTTTATCTTCAGAAGTTGCTCCCAAACTTATTTATCAATAAAAAATCCAGTTCTTTTTCTTTTGATATTTGTCAGTTTGCAAAGCATCCTCGTGTTTCTTATCCTCCTAGAGTTCGTCATGATTCTTCTCCATTTATCTTGATTCATAGTGATATATGGGACCTAACCCGTGAGAAAAATATCTCCGGTACTCGTTGGTTTATTATTTTTATTGGTGATCATTTTAGGGTATGTTGGGTATATCTTTTAAAGAATAAATCTGATGCTGCATCTACCTTTAAAAACTTTCATGCTATGATTCAAACTCAGTTCCAGACCTCTATCCAAATTTTTCAAACTGACAATGGTACTGAATATTTTAATTCTGTTCTTGGAGACTATCTCACTCAACATGGTATTCTCCATCAAAGTTTTTGTCCTAACACCCCTCAACAAAATGGGGTGGCTGAAAGAAAAATAGACATCTTCTTGAAGTTGCTCGAGCTCTTTTGTTTACCATGCATGTCCCTAAATATCTATGGGGGAAAACTATCTTGCATGCATCATATCTCATCAATCGGATGCTTTCTCGTGTCCTAAATTTTCATTCTCCTTTATTTTGTCTTATCCACACCTTTCCTTTTTTTCGGGCTCATTCTTCCCTTCCTCTCAAGTTGTTTGGCTGTGTGGCTTTTGTACATATTCCTCCTCATCAAAGGTCCAAGTTCGATCCTAAGTCTATTCGATGCGTCTTCATAGGATATCCTCCTAACCAAAAGGGTTACAAATGTTACTCACCTTCTCTCCGTAAGGTTTTTGTTTCTATGGATGTCACATTTTATGAGACAATCCTTTTTTCCTTCGACTTCTCTTCAAGGGGAGTCTAATGGGGTAGATGAAGATAAGTCTTGGAAACCAAATGAGTCTGTTGTTCTACCTTTGCCTTTGGAGACAGGGGGAGTTATTGTGCAAGAGATAGGATGAGCTACTGTGCCAGAGACGGGAGATCCTCCTGGTAAATGAAGAAAAATTTACAGTAGGCAAAAAACACTTCAGGAGCCTCTAGACTGCCAAGACTCTGAGTCGAGTCCTTGTTCCAGCAACCCAATACCTGAATGCACTGATGCAGCCAACCTAAATTTGCCTATTGCTCTTCGAAAAGGTACCAGATCTTGTACTGCTCACCCTATTTCTCATCATATATCGTATGAAAAGTTATCCCCAGGTTTTCGTGCTTTCAACACTATTTTAGACATTACAAAAATACTAAAAAAACATCCAAGAAGCACTTGATGACCCAAAATGGAGGAATGCAGTCTTTTTTGAAGAAATGGATGCACTTAAAAAAAATGGAACTTGGGAATCTGTAGCATTACCCAGAGGAAAGAAAACAGTAGATTGCAAGTGGGTGTTCACAATAAAATTTAATGCAGATAATAGCATCAACAAGTATAAGGCGAGATTAGTTGCTAAGGGATTCACTTAGACTCATGGGATAGATTATCAAGAGACATTTGCCCCAGTAGCCAAACTTAACACTATTCGAGTTCTACTATCATTTGCTGCCAACCTTGATTGGCCCTTGCAACAATTAGATGTAAAGAATGCCTTCTTGAATGGAGATTTACATGAAGAAGTTTATATAAATCCACCACCTGGTTTTGAAAAAGGAGACGGTTCAGTATGCAAGTTAAAGAAGTCTCTCTATGGGCTTAAACAATCCCCTAGAGAGTGGTTTGAGAAGTTTACCCAAGCTGTGAAGGGAAGAGGATTCTTCCAAGCTCAGCCTGATCACACTTTATTTTATAAACACTCTGATGGTGGCAAAATTGCTATTCTCATTGTTTATGTTGATGACATAATTGTTACAGGAAATGATTGTGAGGAGATTAGCTCTTTGAAGCAGTGTTTAGCTGACCAGTTTGAACTGAAAGATCTTGGAGTTCTCAAATATTTCCTTGGCATGGAGGTTGCTCGTAGTAAGGCAGGAATTTCTTTAACTCAGAAGAAATATATTCTAGACCTGTTGCAAAAAATAGGAATGCTTGGGTGCAAGCCAGCAGAGACTCCAATTGATCTTAGTATTAAATTGGGAATTGAAGATGGGAAAGAAGTTGACAGAGAGCAGTACCAGAGGTTGGTGGGGAAGTTGATCTACTTGTCTCACACTTGGCCAGATATTGCATTTGCAGTTAGCATGGTTAGTCAATTCATGCATTCTCCTAAGGAAAAACACCTTAGTGCAGTTTATAGAATCCTCAAGTACCTCAAAAATACCCCTGGTTGAGGAATGTTCTTTCAAAAAGGACACAAGAGGATGATTGAAATCTATACAGATGCAGATTGGGCTGGTTTGGCAATGGACCGAAGATCCACTTTAGGGTATTGTACCTATATCTGGGGAAATCTTGTGACCTGGAGAAGTAAGAAACAAACAGTTGTTGCCAGAAGCAGTGCAGAAGCAGAATTTCGGGCTCTAGCCCATGGTATTTGTGAAGGAATCTGGTTAAAAAGACTTCTTGAGGAATTGAAGATCTCTTATTCCCTACCTGTCAGATTGTATTGTGATAATAAGGCTGCTATCAATATTGCTCAAAATCCAGTTCACCATGACAGAATTAAACATGTGGAGGTTGATCGTCATTTTATCAAAGAAAAATTGGAGGATGGTAGTGTATGTTTGTCATATATACCTACAAAGAGCAGATGGCGGATATTCTTACCAAAGAATTACACAAGCCCACCTTTGAGGATTTGATTAGCAAGTTGGGAATGATTAATATATATCTCCCAACTTGAGGGGGAGTGTGGAATATTTAGAATATTAGAATTAGTTGTGGAATATTCTGAGTATTAGAATTAGTTGTATATGATGAACCCTTTGGGTTTCAATCTGAATAAATGAAAAAGAGTATTCACATTTCAATAGATATAATGATAATTTTAGTATAAAATTACAATTTATTAAGTATATCTTTTTTCTTGTATATAAGAGTTACAGGAACTGTGCGTGTATTCCCACACACACGCTGATTTATTTATAATAAGAGAATGACAATAATTAAGGATACAGTGTATTCCCACACACGTGTGTGTATGTTGTCTATTGGTTATGCTGTCTATAAAGCAAAAGATAGCTTGTAATGTTCTTTTATGATGTTTTATTCTTCATCAGATTGCTATTCCATACCGCTATTCATTTATCTTCCGCGGTATATATTTGTCTTGAATTTCTCTAATTGAAAATATAAGAAATAAAGTTCTCCTGGTTCTCGGCTACTTATAGGATACAATAAGTGCATATGGGAATGATTTTGTTATTCTCAGATGACACATGCAATATGCCCATTGTGTCTTTAAATTTGTCCTTTAATGCTACTACTTCATTTCTTTTCATTGACTTAATTTAAAAACTTTTCTATCTACAGTTATGATTACTCTGGGTATGGACAGTCAACAGGAAAGGTTAGTAGGCTAAATTTTTTGCCCATCCAAATCTATCACTCTTATCAGTAGAATTAAGATGTATATTTACACAACTTCTTAATGTTCTTAAATCTTGATGTCTATTGTGTTTACTACACACACGCGCACACAGTTATTGTTAGAAATCAGACAATGGGCCAGTTTTTTTAAGCTTATTTTTTTAAAAAAGTGTTTTTTTTTAATAAAATAAGCATATTTCTGTTTTTCTGATGTGTTGTCTAAACTACTTTTACTTAAAATAAGCAGTTTTCTGCTTTTATTAAGAAGCAAATCCTATCTGCTTCTTAAAAAACACTTATTTCAAAGTTGCTTTTTATAAGTTTAAACAAATTCACCCAATATATTTACAATTATTAGATTAAAAGTAACGATTCAGATGGCATATTCAATTACAAATTTCACATGATCTTTAATTAAAAAAGGAAGAAAATCATGTGAGATTAATTATTAAATATGCAATTTAGACTGTCAATTTTAATCTAAAGGTTGTAATTAAGTATTCTAATTTCTCACAATAAATAAGAGTTCCCACCTTTTACTTTGTGTGTGTGTATAAACTGTTCTCATTCTAAGAATGTGAAAACGGTAAATCTAGATTACAACTATACATGGATGATCAAGATTAAAAGTTAGTTAGTGATCATATATGGTCATTTAAAATGTCATATGCATTTATCTTTTAACCCTGAACATTCAAATAAGTTATGGTTTATATTCATTGTTCTCATTTTCCACATTAACCAATTGTTCTCACCAAAGTAATTTCCTATATATATAAGTTGACTTCATGGAAGTTGTGACCATTAGCCAGGACATGTTTGAAAAGCAAAGGAAATGACACATAAGTTATGACCATTGGCCACGATTGTGTAGCAAGATATTTTCAAAAGACATAAATATTGAGGCAAAAGGGAATCCTTTAGTTTTTGTAAAAATATCTTACTATGTCATTATTGTATCTTTCAATCTTTTAGAGTGTCTTGGATTATCTAATTTCGGAGTGGTTTCCATATTTCATCATATTTCATGATTTATTTTCTTATTTAATTAAGATGAGGAGTCTATTATTAGTCTCTGCTTTCCTCTGTCTTTACCTACTCCCTAAATTTTTAACATTATATTAGAGCTTTGTTTGCCATCCTCCGTGATCTGTCTGAAAATAACAAAAGCATTCTCATATGCACTTCATGCACTGACTTCTGGTGGTGACTTTCTCACAAGTGAACTATTGGGGGACTTCTGTGACTTACACTAGCCTGTCTCTAGTCGCAAACATTCTAGCTCTGTCCCCAGTTGTAGATGCTGTATAGCCACATCTCTGTTACACTTGCCATCTGGTTTCAGCTTTAGAAACTGTCCACCCCTTTTACCATTTTTTTCAGCAGTCATTGTATTCTGTCAGTACATGGTTTGAGCTTCAGAAACCATCATTTTCAGGCAACCCAACGACATTCTGGCTATTTTCAAGCAACCCCCTGCATTTTGCCATCTTCGCAGCAATTCCATCCTCCATTCATTCTTTATTTTAGGTCTGTGCAGTGTGCTCTGAGACCTACTCTATAATGACCTTGATGTTTCTTGTTCATTATGCCTTAGATTTATGATGATTGTGTGCCTAGACTATGACTTTTAATTGTTAATGAGGAATATGCCTTTATTTTTTGGATTATTTTCAGTGTGTGTAGTATAAATGATTTATATGGCATACATAATTTTGGTATAATGGTCATCATGCTCTCTTGTTCCACTTTGTGGTTGGCTGCTCCCTACTGTTATTCAGTATTGACAACTATGGACAGAAATGGAATCACTTTTACATAAGCCAGATGTAACACATTGATATTAGTTATTATGACTTTGGAATAATTTTGATTTCTTGAATGTATCAGGTAACTCCGCCCATGTGTGTATGCATGCATGGCCTGTCCCAAGCCAGGAAAAGGAGGAGGGTTGGCGTCAGGAGTTGCGAACCGGCCATAAAAAGCTAGCTGTTTTTTATGTGATGAACCTTTATGATATCTCGTTTGGGGCGTTCCCTTCATAGCGACGCGTTACATCGGACCCCGGATGTATCGAAAAAAGAGCTAGGGTCCTCGCCACAAGGCAAGGCGCTACATCGACCCCGGGATGTAGTGAAAAAGATGCTAGGGTCCATGCCGAAAGGCAAGGCGCCAGGTCTCCACCCGGATTTGGTGACAAAAAGGCAAGGGTCCCAACACGCAG
>PYAF01005171.1:84267-108547 GCA_007407185.1 Glycine tomentella
TTTTTTTTTTTTTTTTTTTTTTTTTTTTTTTTTTTTTCAATTGGGTCCTTGAACTCGTATTTTTTAATTAGGTCCCTCATTTAAACATAGTTCAGTGGCCTATTTCAACATTGCCATAGTTCAGGCCCAAATTAAAAATAATCAAGTCTCTGCAGGTCAGTATTCTCACCTCTGCAACTCTACAGGTTCTAAACCTTTTTTATTTTTTTATTATCACCTCTGCAACATGGGTAAGCTGCACCTGTACTTTGACCCCTAACCATAAAGTGGGTAATTACCCTCTCCATAAGTAATTTTTGCGGGTATTGCCATCCCTAATCTAATGTGTTATAGTGCAAGGCATTGACACCTGTTTATATGATAGAGAGGGCAATATAACTCATGAAGAGGGAAATTCAGACGTGACCAACAAGCCAACAGAGGAAGGAAGGCCCAAGAGGAAGATTACCAAGCCCGTTCATTACAATGACTAACATGGCTAGGGACAACAAATATCTTCCCTTTTAGTATTTCTATTATTGTTTATATTTCTTAGTTTGTTATTGTGAATTGCCATCTGGACAATTCTGTTATGCTTTTCCACGATGTGGACCTCCACTAATGTAGTGATTTTCACTTATTATATAAGCCATTAATAGTAATGAATGGGGAAGCAGAGAATTATCAGTATATTTGCTTCTCTTTTTGGAGGAATCCTTGACCTCGAATACAAGGAAATTTACTGTGTTCATAACAATTTGGTGCTTTCATTGAGAGTCGAACAATTATTCTCCTTCACCCTTACGCCAGTGTTCATAACAATTTGGTGCTTCTATTGGGAGTTGAATAATTATCCTCCCTCACCCTTACCGCACAACCTTCCCCTATTTAACCATACACTCAATACCCATTTATGAAGCTTGATGTACCCAGATTCGACTGAACAGATGCCATGGGGTGGATTTTCAAAATCTCACAATAATTTGAATATCTCGGCACTCCCGAATCGGACATCTCTCTGTTGCGTCGTTCTATATGGATGGTCCAGCTCTCGGCTGGTACCCATGGATTTTCCATAATGGACTCATCTTGTCTTGGCAAGGACTCTTGCAGGCTTTTGAGACATGATTTGCATCGTCAACAAGGCACCGTCAACGATTATCTTACGGAGTTTGAACGATTGGCAAATCACATTGTAGGGTTGCCTCATCCATTCCTTCTGAGTTGTTTCATTTCAGGTCTCTCTCCAAAGGTATGCCGTGAGGTCTAGGAACATCAACCTATGTCTCTTCCTCAAGCAGTTGCTCTCGCCAAACTCCAAGAAGACAAAATTAAGGTCCGTTCATAAGTCTTTCTGACCCCGTCCTCTACCACTACTCCCTTCGTCTATCAGTTCATTATCGACCCCAACGGTTGCGCCCATTGTTACAAGCCCTACTGCTTTGACTGTTCGTTCTCCCTCTCCATTGTTGCAAGCTCCACCACACACGCGCTACAAACACATTTCTCAAGCCGAGATTGCCAGTTGCCGAGATAAGGGTCTCTGCTCGACAAGTTCAGTCCCAGCCATAGGTGCAAGGCACGCTTCTTCCTCTTGCTCGCGTAGGAGGACTTCAATGAGGTCAGTTTGGAGGAACCACCACACTCGAATTCTGCCCTCACTCTTTTCACGAAGCCGTTTACTGGGTCACTTGGCCCAACACTTAGTCACAATCCTTGTGGATAGTGGGAGCACACATAATTTCGTGCAAGACAAAGTTGCAAACGTAATGGTACTGTTGTGGTAGGTAATGATACTTTTGTGGATTGCCATTCTATGTGTCGTGCTATTCCTTTGACCATCCAGGGTTAGGTTTTTGAGGTGGACCTATACATTTTACCCATAAGTGGTGCTGAAGTAGTACTGGGTGTTCAATGGTTAAAACAATTGGACCTAGTTTTGACGGACTACAACACTTTGACTAAGAAGTTTATCCGCAATGGTTCTCCCATTGAATTCCACAACCCCTCCATTCCCTTGGACATTTCAGCTAACCAAGTGAAGCGCCTCATTACAACCCATTCCGTTTTTTCCTTCTTCCACATTCAGGTCCTACCGAAACCCACCCCAACCTCTTCACCAAACACTCCCACCGATCCCAACACATGTCGTTCTGTCCTCATCCACCACTTTAACCATCTATTCTCTACCTCATCCACACTTCCTCCAAATCGCACCACCAGCCATCAAATCCATCTACTTCCCAACTCAACCCCAACCAACGTTTGTCCTTATCGTTACCTTCACTCAGAAGTGTGAGATCAAACATCAAGTTGCCGAAATGCTACAATCGGGGTTCATTTAGCCAAGCCGAAGTCCTTTCTCTTCTCTTGTACTTCTGGTGAAGAAGAAGGATGGCACATGGAGGATGTGCGTCAACTTTTGCGCTTTGAACTCCATCACAGTGCGTGACCGTTTTCCCCTGCCTACCATAGACGAACTCCTTGACGAGCTTACCGGAGCTTCGTAGTTCTCCAAATTGGACCTCAGGCAGGGATTTCACCAAATCCGAATGGATCCTACGAATGTTCCTAAGACGGCTTTTCGCACTCACCATGGGCACTTTGAATATTGTGTCATGCCCTTCGGCTTATGCAACACGCCGTCAACTTTTCAAGCCACGATGAATACGATTTTTGCCCCTTTCCTTTGTAAATTTGTCGCAGTTTTCTTTGATGACATCTTAGTATATAGCCGCACCTTGTAGGATCATTTACATCATTAGAGATTGTGTTTAATACCCTTCATGAAGGGGAATTCTTTCTCAGAGGTTCCAAATGTCTTATTGGGCAACGCCAGCTAAAGTATTTGGGTCACATCGTCTCTTGGGAAGGAGTTGCTCCGGAACCTTCCAAAATTCAAGCATGCTTGACTGGCTAGTTCCATCTTCGGTGTGCAATCTTTATGGCTTCTTGGGACTAATGGGTTTTTATCGCCGCTTCATTCGCAGTTATGCTTCGATTGCAGGAACATTGAATGCTTTACTAAAGAAAGAGGAATATTCCTGGTTTTCCAAAAATCAAGCAGCATTTGATGCCCTAAAGAGGGCGATGATTGATGCCTCTATATTAGCTCTCCCAGATTTTTCCTTGCCTTTTGTGCTTGAAATGGACGCGTTAGGGACCGCCATCGGAGCTGTTCTTATGCAATAGGGTCATCCTATAGCTTATTTCAGCAAGCCATTTTGCCCTTGTTTACTTTGGGCCTCCACATACATCCGGGAACTCCACGCCATCATTTCTGTAGATAAGAAGTGGTGTCAATATCTTCTTGGTCATCCCTTTACCATCATTACTGATCATAAAAGTCTTAAGGACTTGATGTCTCAGATTATCCAGACACTGGAACAGCAGGTGTATCTTTCCAAGTTATTGGGCTACAACTACACTATTCAGTACACCGAGCTGATCGCCACAATGTCATGGCAGATGCTTTATCCAGAACTTCTTCAGACAGTCACTATTTGTGTATGGTTTTATCAATGCCCAATTTTGTATTCCTGGATGATTTTCGGCGATCAGTGCAGACCAATGAGGAGTTTCTCAAACTCTTTCAGAAACTCCAAGATCATCCTGAGGAGCTTGTTAATTTCATTATTCATAGTCGTTTTATTCTCTTCAAGGGGAGAATTTGGGTTTTGGCTTCATCTCCTTATGGTACTCTGCTGCTCCAAGAGTTTCATCTAACTCCTTTTGCTGGCCATATGGGTATCTTCAAAACATTGTCCCATTTGCAGGAAAATTTTTATTGGCAAGATATACGAGCTGATGTTCAGAAGTTTGTAGCGCAATGCCATACTTGTCAGCAGACCAAGTATGAAACAAAGCGCCCCGCTGGACTCCTGCAACCATTACCCATTCCCAGCGCTATTTGGGATGACCTCTCCCTAGATTTTATCACAGGTTTGCCTCCATCTTCAGGCTATACAGTGATCCTCGTGGTGGCAGACCATTTTTCCAAGGGTGTGCATTTCGGTCTACTTCCCTCTCAGTTTACCGCTTTCAAGGTAGCTCAATTATTTTTTGACCTTGTCTACAAACACCATGGTCTTCCCCAAAGTTTGGTTTCTGATCGTGATCCCATTTTTATCAGTAAATTTTGGCCCGAGCTCTTCAAGGTTTGTGGTACTAAGCTTCGTATGAGCACCTCATACTATCCAGAGAGTGATGGACAAACTGAGGTCCTTAATAGAGTTCCGGAACAGTACCTTCAAAAAAAAAAGCTTTGTTCATACTCATCCAGCATGCTGGAGCAGATTCCTTTCTCTAGCAGAGTGGTCATACAACACTTCTGTTCTTACTGCGACTGGTTTCTCTCCTTTTCATGTCATATTTGGAAAACCTCCACCTTCTATTCCTCGCTATCTGTTGTGTTCATCTCCTATTGAGGCCGTAGATCAATTGCTAACTGAACGCCAGGAGCTGCTAATTGTGTTGAAACGTAAGTTGGAAAAGGCTCAACACAGATGAGTTCAGGCTGACTGCAAATGCCGTGATGTGTCTTATGCTGTTCATGATTTGGTGTATGTCAAATTGTGTCCTTACAGACAACTATCCGCTACAGGTGGTCCTTACCATAAGTTGTCCAAAAGGTTTTATGGTCCCTTCCAAATTCTTGAGTAAATTGGCTCTGTTGCTTACAAACTTACTCTACCAAACACTTCTAAAATACACCCTGTATTCCATTGTTCACTTCTCAAACCCCACATTGGTCCGCTTCCTAACTCCTGCAACCAACTTCATACTTCATCTCATCACAACCATCCTCTAGTCCTGCCTTTAACTATTCTGAAGTCGAAATGGGATCATTCCCCTATTCCTCCCACATGCCATGTCTTGGTTCATTCCCCTATTCCTCCCACATGCCATGTCTTGGTTCAATGGCTTGGCCTATCACCTGATGACTGTAGCTGGGAAAATTGGGAAGAAATGTGTTCTGTCTTCCACCTTGAGGACAATATAACTCATGAAGAGGGCAATTCAGATGTGGCCAAAAAGCCAACAAAGGAAGGAAGGCCCAAGAGGAATATTACCAAGCCCATTTGTTACAAGGACTGACATGGCTCATGACAACAAATATCTTCCCTTTTATTATTTCTATTATTGTTTATATTTCTTTGTTTGTTATTGTGAATTGCCATCTGGACAATTCTGTTATGCTTTTCCCCTATGTGGACCTCCACTGATATAGTGATTTTCACTTATTATATAAGCCATGAATAGTAATGAATGGGGAAGCAGAGAATTATCAGTATATTTGTTTCTCTTTTTGGAGGAATCCTTGATCTCGAAAACAAGGAAATTGACTGTGTTCATAACATTATACCCATCATTTGGTGAAGTACTAATAAAGTGTTACTTGTAAGTCCACAAGAGCATTACCCTAAGAAGATTTCAGAGTCCTAACATAGTATAAGAATCCTAATATTCTTAATTCTAACATGGACGTTTTTGTTTTTTATGAATGTAAAAGACATTTTGTGGAAAAATGTGGATTTATAAGCAGTCTGGGATCAACGACTTTAAGTTTATCAGCAATTCTGTATTAAATAAAGAAACTTTTGTTTATTTGTAAAATGAGCTATCAATATTTTTATGCCGAATACTATGGTGTTGTTGTTGATGGTTCTTTCAGAGTAACATTATTGCTTGTAAGTTAACAGTCATCCTTTTTGTCCGTTGAAACAGCCAACTGAATGTAATACATACGCAGATATTGATGCTGCATATAAATGCCTAAAAGAGCAATACGGGGTGCAAGATGAGCAATTGATATTGTATGGTCAATCTGTTGGGAGTGGTCCCACACTTGATCTTGCTTCACGGATACCAGAATTAAGAGGTGTTGTCTTGCATAGTCCAATTTTGTCTGGGCTTAGAGTACTATACCCTGTAAAACGGACATACTGGTTTGATATTTACAAGGTAGAGTTTTTAACTAATTCTATTCCAAATTTCCAATCTGTTTCATTCAATATATGGATATTTTACATGGTTTGTTTTTCTTCTATCCAGAATATTGACAAAGTTGGTGCGGTCAAATGTCCTCTTTTGGTTATACATGTAAGTGATTTTCTCTCTCCACCCATTCCTCCCCTCTCCAATCTGTTTTGCTACATGTCCATCTTTTTTTGCCTTTGTTAGTAATGCATAAGGTTTTCTTTCAGGCTTCAGCTGTAAATTAAGTTGGCCACCCAAATGAATGCTTTTATGTATAGCTAGAACATGCTTAATTAAGTCAAGTAACTTGCTATTGTTGGATTTAATCCATGGACTGTGTAAATCATTTTACACTTACAGTAAACCAAATGAAAAACCATAGTTATTATAATGAGTTGCTTTTCTTGTTTACTATTATTGTAAGAGAAATGTTACCAACACGCTTTCTAACACACTCTTTTGAACACACTTAACTTAGAATGTGGGTTTAATCCTAACTTAACTTTACAAAACCTGTTTGTATCACTAATCAATGTAGGATCTCCAACACACCCTCCTCACACCAAGAACTGGACATCTCGAGCGTGAAGTTTACAGGACTAAACATTTGTGGGTGGTTCAATAATGACCCGATCGCAGGTGGCCCGATAGGCTTAACAACAATAGTTAGAATAGGCTCTATACCTTAGAACTTGAGTTTTGGCTTAACTCAATCTTAAATTGGCTTGTAAGGTGAGAGTTGTATCCCACATATATATGCTAATTTGACCATATTACTAGTTGATGTGGGATCTTCAAAAATTATTGGAAATCACAATTTTGTAAATCTCACTTCTTATTTTATGAGTTTGACTCATGTTTTTATAGTTTTAAATAAATTTGAACTAATAGAATGTGTTAGCGTGTTGTGCTTATGCTCCTCATTGGTGTGAAAGGTCTTATGCTAGTAAGGGACCATAGCCATTCATCACGTATTCTTCCCAATTATTTGTTTTCAATATACTTTTTATTGTCTCTTTTCTTCAGAAGTTGGTAAACAGTAGTGACGGTTATAATTTTTCCATGACCAGGGGACAGCAGATGAAGTTGTGGATGTGTCCCATGGGAAGCAGCTCTGGGAGCTTTGCAAGGTAAAGTACGAACCCTTGTGGGTAAGGGGTGGTGGACATTGTAATCTTGAGCTTTATCCAGAATTCATTAAACATCTAAAGAAATTTGTACAGACAATTGGAAAATCTAAAGCAACTGCAAATGGTTCTAAAAAGGATTCTGTAGAATCTGAGAATCAAGGCAAAGCTAGCAAAGAATCTGAAAGTGGAACTTCCGGCACTTCCGAATTGAGTACAGAAATCCCTGAAGTTTCTAGAAACAGTTTAGATAGCCGTCTCGAGAAGTCTAAAAAACCAGACAAACCGGAAAAATCTCGTATGAGCACGGACCATGTTGATAGGTTTAGGAGAAGAAAGGGGTTAGTTTGGTAGTCTCACATAGGAACTGTCCAGAATAATTTATCTGCTAGGATTGACTTGGCAGGTAATCTAATTCCACTTTTCAGGTAATGACGCCACTTCTAAATGAATATATTGAGTGAGTTTTCGGTTTCCTTTCCTCCTTCTTAGGTCCATAATTCAGCTGTATGTTAAATTATTGAAAGTAATATGCATTTGTATGGCCTGTAAAATCAACAGCTTGATCTAAATGCAATCAATAAGATAATTTGATTTTTGGTTATTTTCAAATGTCTCGGATGTTTTGCTTTTATGCTTGTCTTGCTTCATCCACTGAAGGAAACATGAAAAGATCTTAAGGCTGCTAGAGCAGCATATATTAACTACTAACCACCCAGGGATAACTTGGCAACACAATCAAGAAACGTTGAAGTCTCAGTTTGTTAAATACAATTCCAATCAGATCTACTATCTCGAATATCTTCTCTATCCTCTATTTGTTAAATTACATGTGCGTATTTACGAAGTAGAAAGTAGTGGATACATTCATACATACACACACACATATAGTGTGAGAGGAAGCATATTGGGTGAAAGATTAAAGTGAGAGGTGAGAGGAGTGAATCTCAACCATATCCGATTTAAACTAATTAAAATAATCTTGGTCATCTATGTATTATGGCCTACTACTCTCCATTTTTACCCTTTTATATCCCTTAATGAAAATAATTTTCATTTTAAGATGTAAGAATAATAAATTTAGATCATACATTCATGTATAGACGATCAAGATTATTTTAATAAGATCCAAGAACGATAAGATGATCATATAGTCATATCATCACTTTGAAAAGTTTAGTATGTTTGGTTTTTAATCTAGATCATTCAAATATGATGGATAGTCTATATTTATTTTTATTTTTATTTTTCACAATATTAAGAATATTAGTGAGAGGACTTTTTATGTGAGAGTGATAGAAATAAATAACGACTATTAGATGTTATTATGATTGGTCAAAATTAAAGCACTTAAGTTACACGAGTTTTTTAAAGTTATGTGATTTTTTTAAGTGATCGTGACTTTAAATCTTACCATTTATATTACACACTCATAATAAAAGTTACCACTTGATATAAAGACTGTTTCTAGGGTGAACCATCCTCATATGTGGTTTATGGTGGACTATTTTTATCTGTAGATTCATTTAGTCTCATTTTTCTTATCCTATACCTTCCCCATCAGTTTCATGCTTCCTTCTCAAAGCCATTGCAACCCGCTTTTAGAGGCAATTTTTGATCAGTCGTGCTTTGCTTCCCCCCCTCTCCCTCCCCAGATTTGTTTCTTTGTTGTGTTGGTTGTTACTCCTGAGTCTTATCCTCCAAGAAAACTCATAAACCCTGTGAATGAAGAAGACAAAGAAGAGTGGCAAAGAAAATGGGAGAAAGTTCAAGGCTGCAAAGAGGTCAGCGTATTTCGCACACAAAGAGGCAACGAAGGTATTGAAATTAGTTTTGGAAGGAGACACTAAGTGTCGTGCTCTTGCCTCCATCAAATCCCTCATCTATCAACCTTATATTAGAAACATTGGGTCACTTTTGCTTTGGTTGTGCTGCTTGTTACTCTTGATAAAATTGGCATTCTTGGTTGTTACTATTGACAGCACAACCAAATTTGGGGAAGAGAAAGAAGGAAAGGAAAAAAAAAAACATCGTCGTCAAAAGTTGCCTTCGGTGACAACTTGCGGCGACTCCGAGAAGGGAGCATGAAGCCGGTGGGAAAGGTGTAGGATAAGAGAAATGAAACTAGAATAATTTGGTGGAAAAAGGTGTAGGATAAGAGAAATGAGAATAGAAGAATTTGTTGGTGAAGAATAATGGTCCACCATGAACTACATTTGAAGGATTTCAACTCACAATCTCTCCTGATTCCTTCTTCTTTCACCCTTAAGTCTCTTTTCCAATTATTAGACCAATCTATATTTATATGAAGAGGGATCAATTTATTCCAAGAATAATTTTTTTAGAGTTACTTCTCATTTTCACCATTCATTATATTGAAATCTAATGATTGTGATGAATAGTAAATCTTAATCATTAAATTTAAAATTATTCTTAGAGTAACTTAATCCCTTCTCATATATATATATATATATATATATATATATATATGGAGAGGATCTACTTATTCCAAGAGTAACTTTTTTTAGAGTTATTATTCACCATCATCATTCATTTTCTTGAGATCTAATTGTTAAGATTAGTTATTATTAGAATAAGTTATTTATCATCATCATCCTTCATTTTCTTTAGAAGTTCTTTTCAAACCGACTCTTTATTAATTTCAAAGTGCTCCATCCATTTATGAAAAAACAAATTCAGAAAAAAAGGTGCTCCGTCAATTTTAGACTTATTGTTTAGAAAAGTCTATTTGTTTCAATTTATTTGTTTATTATAACAAACATTGAAAATATTAATTATTTTATAACTTAATGTAATTGTGTTTCTCGATATTTTCTTTACATGAAAGTATTTATTTATTTATAAAATAGAAATCGAGTTATATACAATTATGTTTTCTATATTCACTACCATTATTTTTAATGCGCATGTAATCATTTAAACAAAAATTTTATAATGAAACTGTTAATTAAAAGTTTGTATTTAATGGATTTTTTTAGAAAATTGAATTTAATGGATCAAGTTTACGCATCTTTATAAAATACTAAAACTATTTAGTACTTTATCAAGCAAATGTAATTTAATGCATAATATAAAATGTTAATAATAAAATTATATAATTACAAATATTCATTTTATTTAAAATATGATGTACAAGGTACCAACTCAGGTTTATGGATGGTCATGATTGTTAGATCAGAGTTAACTCTTGTAATGACCTGTTTCATCGTTATGGTATTACTAACTCTAATCGTGCAATTTTAATTTATAATGAAAACTTCATTAATTTGATTATGAAAATGACAGTAAATTTTTCGCGATAACTCAATTATTATACATATGATACAAGTACATAATTGAATACACATGTATATATGTATTATACTAGTACATATCATTCACATGTCTGAACTTAATTTGGTTTTACATATATTTACACCTGAAATCTTACATGACCAACAAAAGAATTGAAGAACTAACTAAGAAAGAGTTGATGAACAAAACATAACACATTCCCAAAAAGAATTTCAACGTCATTACGTCGGCTTGACAACTCCAACAAAAAGAATCTCCCTCCAGAGTCACCTAATGCTGCTCATCTGCTCACACGAACGAAAGTTCGCGATCATCACATGTACCAACCACATGGTACAACAAATGCAAGGGTGAGTTTATTATATAAAACCAACAAACATCAGATAACAATAATTGGAAAGGAAACAACATTAGCAACCACAATCATTACCAAAAGTCCATCTGTCCAATACACACTCGACAAACCCATCATCTAATTCACTTCACAACTCAAACAATCATGCATATAATGATGCATGCACCTGACTCATCTATCAGCATGCAATGTGGTACCATATCCCGGAAATAGCCTCTCACAGGAAAATGATTCATCGCTTATTAGGGCCACCTTGTCGTGCACTGGCCATTCCCCCCGGTGATCAGTCAGCGTCACTAGGGAATTCCAAACCTGATGACCCTTTAGTACCTATGTTTTCAACCCACTGAAATCCACAGTTACGCGCGTGCATTCATTCTATTTCCATCCATGCGCATGAAGTATGAAACATGGGCATCATCAATGCATGACCTGGCTAGGAACACATCCTTCCTCGCAAGGGTAACCTGTCATGCACCCCCCCATGTACATATATAACACAACAATGTGGGCACACCAACGCACTGACTGTGACTAGGAACACATCCTTCCTCGCAAGGGTAACCAGTCATACATCCCCCATGTGTATCCATGTATATCCACATCACACAATGATAACCATGGGCGCCATCAATGCATGACCCGGCTAAGAACAAATCCTTCCTTGCAAGGGTAACCCGTCATGCACCCCATGGGTATAAGTATATATACACATCACACAATGATATTGTTCACATCAACGTTATCTCTCATCAATGTCATTATCAACATCCACATCACATCATCTCAATATTATCATCATACATATTAAATTCATCTCATTTCAACATCATCAACCACATCAACATTATCTCATTTGAACATCATCAACCACATCATGATTATCTCATTTAAACATCATCAACCACATCAATAACATCTTAATTTCAATATCATCAACAACATCAACATCATTTTATTTCAATATCATCATCATAAACATCAATTGTAACATCCTCAAAATTATATTATGACTTATATTTATGATTTAATTATGGAAGTGTGATGATAGTTGGATACAAAAAGAATAGTATAGAATTTATTTGAACATAAGCTGCCCAAAACTGTCCATTTCTGCCACCCGAATTGAGAAATTTATTTCTCTCTCAATTCTTATCCAAATTAGGTGTATGACGTATGAAATTAAAGATCTAGAGGTCTACTATAACATATAAAAAATTCAGATAAATATAGATTGTGTACTTCTTGCAGTAACAAGAATACTAAGAGATGTCATTGTCCTAAGTTGAATTCGCTGGCAGCTTTTGAAGTCTAGATTAAAAAGGCTATATCTTGAGTTTTACAACTCCATATAAGTCATATGATATCTTTGTTAGAAAGCTTAAGAAGTCTAGTTTAACATACTAAATGATGAGAATTTTTGGACTAGTAGATTGGTACAGAATGTACAATGAGCGAACCCCATATGGTTAAGTGTTCTAGCCCTTTGGACCTTTTGGATTGAGCACAACTTGTAACTCTTGGATTTTTGGCCCAAGGAAATAAAATCTTAAGCCCCAAAAGGATGACAACTCAGAGGTTTCATCAGACCAAGAGCAATCCACGTGCATATAATCCTTCAATAAGATAAAGAATGCACTTAAACAACAAGTCAAATGCAAAGATTGAAAATATTGGCTGCTGTAAAATATTTTTGCTGAAGTAAAAAGATTTAATTAAGGCTTTTTGTGTGCATGTAGAACAATTTAAACCAAGCAATTGCATTCCCTTGCTCAGCCTAGATCCACGTAGAAGCCAGCTGCCCCCAAGTCAATGATTAAAAGAATCAAGATAAGGCTTAATGTTAAATATCTTCCAGTGAAATGATTACCTAGTTAAAACCTAACTAAAATAAGTTCTAAAATCAGTTTAAAGCCAACTAAAAACCCTTAAATCTGAACCATTAAAGTAGTATAAATAGCCTTGGCATTCAAAAAAAATTTTGCACGTAAATTTCAGCTCCAGAATCTATCATACTACCACTTGCTTCTAGCATTAAGCTTTCTATTTTCTACCACCTTTGCTTGTTTTAACCGTGCCATCTTTATACCACCTTACCTATCAGCCATTTTCTTTCAAGACCTCATTTCCTAGAGTATTTTCCCAAGGAAGAAAGCCCTTACTTCATTCCTTTTCAAGAATCAAACTCACTTGAGTTAGGCTAGACTTCAATCTTTAGTTAAGAATTTATTTGGACTAATTTACATGCTTAAATGTATAGACTTATGGCTATTATTTAGGCTGAAATTTCATGTCATTTGAAGGTTATTTTATGATGTGGAAATGTTGATTTAAACTATAGGATAGGTGATGATTTATAGGTTGAAATATTAGTGATGTTTAGAAGTATATTTAGATGATTTTTGGAAGTGATTTGATGACCTTTGGGCTGTTTGTTCATATGTTGATTATGAGACTATTTCGTATTAATTTTTAGAAGTAGAGGTTGAATGGCATCCTAGCCACACCAATCCGGCATCCCAACCACACCAACCCCGCATCCCAGCCATACCAACCCGGCATCCCAGCTACACCAACTCGACATCCCAGCTACACCAACCTGGCATCCTATCCCGGCTATAAACATGGAATTAGGAATTTTTCTTGTAAAAGTTTAAAGGAATTAGAAATTATTTAAAAGATATATTGTGGTTTGTTAGTTAGATTACTAACATGATTTTTTTTGTAGTTTGAGGATATTTAATGGTCATGCCTAAGTTGGTAATGATCTTATTTAAATAAGGTATGGTGGTTTAACCATACTTGTGGTACGTATGATGTTATGATAACAACATTTTTCCATAAGGTGGTATGTATTTTGCCTATGGATTTTATTATTAATGGATCTTGATTTATGATGTGTTGATTTATTTGGTTATATTGAGGATTTACTAACGTACTAATGTGTTTGGTGGTTTAGATTTTGCCTACTGAGAAATTTTATTTCTCACTAGATTTGTTTCATGTTTTATTTCTAGATAGCCTCAATCATCATATTCCTTGATGCGCTAGATCTGGAGTGGTACATCGATGAGAAGAGGAACTGTTATGTAGTAACCATGCACCCAGTTATAGGTGCATATATTTATTTTGGCACTCATTTTCCAGTTTCTGTACTTAACAGACTGTTTAATCTTAATGATCCATTCCTACAGTTCGCTCCTACTTATCCAAACCCAACCATGAAACCATTTAACTCGATCAGCGAAGAAGAGATTATTGGAGAGAACTTTTGAAATGAAGACATGTGTTGTAGGTTTTGTACATAAATAATAATCCTAACTAGTGTGACTGAGGTGTTTCTAGTAGCTAAGGTCTATGGTGTATTAAACGTGAGTAACCAAAAGAAATGATCTATGTAAAAATGGATTGTGACTACTTAAGTATATATCAGTTTAACAACTTATATAACTTCTACAATTTGAACGTCTTAGAATTTATACTAAGATCCATTTAGTAAAGATAAAATAGTAATTATCTAACGATTCTTAAAAATTTAACCCAAATAAAATTATAATATCTAGAATAATTTTAGGTTATTATAGTTTTGGTATCAGAGCAGTTCATCCTGTTAGAACCTAAGGGGAATGGACTAACTATACTTTTCTGTGTACTTTGAGTGTAAATGTTTATGTGTGATTGTTTGTGTTTGCTGAATTTTGACGCACTTTACTTTATATTGAGCCTGATCATCTCAGTATTTTTGTGAAAGTGAATAGGAATTCATGACTACTCAAAGAACAAGAGGAAGAACAACAATACAAGCTGGTGGCAATAGTGAAGAAATAAATATTCTTCATGAATTGCTAGCAGCTATGCAAGAGCAAGCGACTGCTGCAAATCAACAAGAGACTGCAGCAAGTCAACAAGCTGAAACAACTACTCAAATGATGGCACAACCGAACAATAATAATAATAATAATAATCATGGTAACAACAATAATTCTAGTCAAGATAATAACAGGAGGCAAGTGACTAATATAAAATATCATAAGTTTGTTGAGTTTAGGAAGTCTGATCCACCAGTCTTTAAGAGAATCTTTAATCCATATATGGTTGAAGAATGGGTTAGAGAAGTAGAAAAGATATTTACTGTGCTAGATTGTTCCGACCAATAGAAGGTAACTTATGCTACATATATGTTACAATCTGATGTTGAGTATTGGTGGAACAGTCACAAGCAAATTTTGGCAGGTAATGGAGTAGAGATCTCATGGGAGGTGTTTAAGACAACATTCTATGGTAAGTATTTTCCCATATCAGTGAGGAATGCTAAGGAGCTTGAATTTTTGAGGCTTGAACAAGGTAATAGTAGTGTGTCTGAATATATTGCTAAATTTGAAGAATTAATAAAATTTTCCTCCACGTATCAGTATAATCCTGATGAGCACTAGAAGTGCATGAAGTTTGAAGGGGGATTGAGGGAAGATATGTTGGAAGTAGTGGGACCCCTAGAAATTAGGGAGTTCGGTGTTTTAATAAATAAGTGTAGAATAATAGAAGAGTATAAGAGGAGATATGCTGAGAAAAGATAGTCAAGCAATAATTTTATGAAAAAATTAGGACCTCAACCTTTTAAATTTAAGAATACGTTTCAGCAGAGAAAATTTCAGACAAGGCAGAATTCAAGCAAGGAATGCATCAAATGTCACAAGATTCACGGAGGTAGGCCATGCCCTATAGCTCAGACCACTTGTTCCCGATGTGGAAAGACAGGACATTTGGCAAAGGATTGTCGCAGTCGCAATAATGTTCAATGTTTTAGATGTGGAAAGATGGGGCATTATGCTAGCAATTGCAGAGTTGAAAATTCCCAAGGCACCACATGACCTCAACAGACCGGAAAGGTTTTTACCATGAATGCAGCAGAGACATCTCAATCCGAAAATCTCATTAAGGGTAAGTGCAGAATTAAAGATAAAATTTTAACTGTATTATATGATTCATGTGCTTCTCACTCTTTCATTTCTTACAACACTGCTATACAATTAGGATTACTTTTATCTCAATTACCTTATGATCTTTTAGTTTCTGCCCCTACTGGTAAACCTATTACTACTTTTCAAATTTGTCTTAATTGTGATTTTCAAATTAATCATAAATATTTTTCTACAAATTTGATTTGTCTTCCTTTGACTGGATTTAGTGTAATTTTGGGTATGGATTGGCTTGCAGCTAACCATGTGTTGTTGGACTGTTCAAATAAAACCATTGTTTTACCTTCAGAAATTTCAGAAAACAGTCAAACCCAGTGTTTGTATTTGAACTCCATTGTTTCCTGTTCCAGTAAAAATGAAATTCAAGGGTATGTTCTTTTATCAGCTAATGTAACTGAGTCAACTGATGAACTCTCTAATATACCCGCGGTAAGAGAATATCCAGATGTTTTACCTGATGAGATACAGGGATACCTCCAGAAAGGGAAATAGAATTTTTTATTGACCTAATTCCTGGATATGGACCAATATCCATAGCACCTTATAGGATGTCCCCTCTAGAATTGGAAGAATTGAAAAAACAACTAGAGGAGTTGTTGGAAATGAAATTTGTTAGACCTAGTGTTTCACCCTAGGGAGCTCTAGTTTTGCTAGTGAAAAGGAAAGATGAGGGAATGAGGCTTTGTGTAGATTATAGGTAGCTTAATAAGACAACCATTAAAAATAAATATCCATTGCCTAGAATAGATGATCCTATGGACCAACTGAGAGGAGCCACAGTATTTTCTAACATTGATCACAGGTCAAGATACCATCAAATTAAAGTTAAGAAGGAAGATATTCCTAAAACTGCATTTAGGACTAGATATGGACATTATGAGTACTTAGTGATGTCTTTTGGATTAACTAATGCTCCAGCAGTTTTTATGGATTACATGAATAGAATATTTAGATCTTATCTAGATAAGTTTGTAGTAGTCTTTATAGATGATATACTTGATTATTCAAAGTCAGAAAAAGAGCATGAAGAACATCTTAGAATAGTATTACAAACACTTAGAGAAAAGAAGTTGTATGCAAAATTATCTAAGTGTGAATTTTAGGACAAGGAAGTGAAATTTTTAGGTCATGTTTCTAAAGAAGGAATTTCAGTAGATCCTAGTAAGTTATGAATTGGGACCAACCATAGTGACTGAGATTATGAGTTTTCTAGGATTAGCCGGCTATCATAGGAGGTTTATTAAAGGATTTTCACAAATAGCTTTACCTCTTATTAGCCTGACTAGGAAAAATGTGCCTTTTGTATGGTCACCAGAGTGTGAGAAAAGTTTTCTAGAATTAAGAAGAAGATTGACTAGTACTCCAGTGTTAGTATTGCTAAATCCTCACGGTGCATTTGAAGTATATTGTGATGCTTCAAAGAAAGGTCTAGGTTGTGTGTTGATGCAAAATGGGAATGTAGTAGCTTATGCATTAGATAGTTAAGACCCCATGAAGTCAATTACCCAACCCATGATCTAGAATTAGCAGCTATAGTTTTTGTCTTAAAGATCTGGAGACATTATTTGTATGGAGTAAGATTTGAAGTTTTTTCAGATTATAAGAGTCTCAAGTACCTCTTTGATAAAAAAAGTTGAATATAGACAGAGAAGATGTGTTGAATTTCTTAAGGATTATGACTTTGAGTTAAAATATCATCCAGGAAAAGCAAATGTAGTGGCTGATCCTTTAAGTAGGAAATCTCTGCATATATCTAGGATGATGATCAAGGAAATGAAATTAATAGAAAATTTCAAAAATATTAATTTAGGATTTTTTGTTAATTCTAAAAGTATCATTTTGAGTCAAATACAAATAACTAGTGATTTCAAAGAGCACATTAGGTTAGGGCAACAAAGAAATTCAGATTTTCAACAAATTTTAACTCAAGTCCAAGAAGGAAAATTTCAGGATTTTGATGTGAATAATGATGGGTTGTGGACTTATCAAAAGAGAATATGTGTACCCAAGATTGATGGATTAAGAGAGAAAATTTTCTCACAAAAGTAATTTTACAATGCATCCTGGAGTTACTAAGATGAATCAAGATTTGAGGAGAATGTTTTGGTGGCCTGGCATGAAAAATGATATAGCAGAGTTTGTAGAAAAGTGCTTAGTATGTCAAAAGGTAAAAATAGAACATCAGAAACCTTCTGACACTTTGCACCCTTTAGAAATTCCTCAGTGGAAGTGGGAAAGTATATCTATGGATTTTATGGTAGGATTACCTAGGACTGTTTCTGGTCATGACTCAATTTGGGTCATTGTAGATAGACTTACTAAGTCAGCTTATTTTATACCTATTAGGATTTCTTATCCATTAGAAGGATTAGCTTCACTTGTATATATAGGAAATAGTTAGTTACATGGTGTACCTTCCACCTTGATTTCTTTTAGAGCCCCTCGTTTTACTTCTAGGTTTTGGGGAGCATTACAAAAAGCATTTGGATCCAAGTTATGCTTAAGTACTGCTTATCATCCCCAAACAGATGGACAAATAGAATGAACCATACAAACCCTAGAAGACATGTTGAGAGCTTGTACGATAGACCAACAAGGTTCTTGGGAGAAATATTTACCATTAGCAGAGTTTGCTTATAATAATAGTTATCATACAAGCATAAGAATGGCTCCATTTGAAGCTATGTATGGTAGGAAATGTCAGTCTCCTTTATGTTGGTATGACTCTGGGGAAGCAAGTCTCTTGGGTCCAGAACTGGTAACTCAAACCACAGAGCAAATCAAGAAGATTAGAGAGAAATTGGTAATAACTCAAAATAGACAAAAACATTATGCTGATAAAAGAAGAAAACCTTTAGAATTTCAAGAAGAACATGTTTTTCTTAAAGTTACTCCAATTACAGGAATAGGACGAGCAATGAAGGTCAAAAAGTTGAGTCCTCATTTCATTGGTCCTTTTCAAATTCTAAAAATAATAAGTACAGTAGCTTACCAAATTGCTTTACCACCAAATCTCTTCAACCATCACAATGTTTTTCATGTTTCTCAACTCTGTAAATATATTTCTAACCTGAGTTATGTTCTAGAATCTGAATCAATACAATTAAAAGAAAATTTAACTATGAGCTTGCCCCCGCCAAGAATTTTGGATAGAAAAATAAATCAATACAATTAAGTCTGTATCATTGGTAAAAGTAGCATGGGGACAAAGACGTTTGGAAGAGTATACTTGAGAATTAGAATCAGAGATGACAAAGAAGTACCCGGATTTGTTTACATGTATTTACAAATTTTGAGGGCAAAATTTTATTTTTAGAGGGGGTGAAATGTAACATCCTCAAAATTATATTATGAGTTATATTTATGATTTAATTATGGAAGTGTGATGATAGTTGGATACAAAAAGAATAGTGTAGAATTTATTTGAACATAAGCTGCCCAAAACTGTCCATTTCTGCCACCCAAATTGAGAAATTTATTTCTCTCTCAATTCTTATCCAAATTAGGTGTATGATATATGAAATTAAAGATCTAGATGTCTACTATAACATATAAAAAATTTAGATAAATATAGAGTGTGTACTTCCTGCAGAAATAAGAATACATATGGTGTTTTGTTGTTTTTTAAGAGCGATTTCAGGAACCCCAAAGATATACTATATATAAAACTAACTCAAACATTCAAAGGGTTAGTTGTTATGTGCATAAAAGATGGACTCTTATCAAAATATCTAAATATTGAATATTTTTGAAATAGTGGGAATGCAATTTAGGATAGTGGACCACTTTATGACGCAGTCTTGGTTGGTTACTAAGACTATAGGAACTAACATTCTCCCACTTGGTTCACATATCTTGTCATATACTTTAACCAGAAATAAAATACATGAATCATGATGACAAGTCCTCTAATACGTGCGAGTATTATCTTCCATATATTACACTGCATTATATTTCTAAAGCCCATATAACTTAATGAATAAACTCAATGTTTATTCTAGGTCCAAACTTTATTGATGTTTCTCAAAATCATATGCTCATAAATTGAATGAGAAAACATCACAAATGGATTTTTTTTAAATATAATATTGTTTCTTACAACGAAAACTACATATAGGAACCAAGTCCCATTCTTTCTACATGATCCTTAAATTTTAACGGTGGCATGCCTTTAGTTAAAGGGTCTACAATCATCAATTCAATGCTAATGTGTTCAATGACCACTGATTTATCTTTAACAAGCTCTCTTATGGCTAGATACTTAATGTCAATGTGTTTACTTTGAATCCCACTTTTGTTATTCTTAGACATAAAAATAGTAGTTGAATTGTCACAATATATCTTTAATGGCCTAGAAATGGAATCCATATCTCTAAGCCCAGAAATGAAACTTCTCATCCATACACCATGTGAAGTAGCCTCAAAACAAGATACGAACTCAGCTCCATATTTGAACTAGCAGTCAAAGTCTGCTTGACACTTCTCTAAGACACAGCTCCACTGGCTCGCATAAAAACATATTGTGAGGTTGACTTTTGTGAATCAATGCTACCAACGTAGTCTGAATCAGACTAACCTGTCACTTCTAAATTATCAGTTTGTTTGTATATAAGCATGTAGTCTTTAGTCCCTTGAAGGTACCTCATTACTTTCTTTCTAGCTTTCCAGTGGTCTAAACTTGGGTTACTTTAATATTTCCCTAACGCTCCAATGGCAAAAGCAATATTAGGTCTTGTGCAGACCTGAGCATGCATAAGGCTTCCAACAGCTGAAGCATAAGGAATGTTCTTCATTTGTTCCCGCTCAAGATCATTTTTTGGGCACTGGTTTAAATCAAACCTGTCACCCTTCATAATGGGAGCTACACTTGGTGAGCAATCACTCATTCTAAATCTTTCCAAGACTTTGTTGATATAGGTCTCTTGAGATAAACCAAGAACACCTCTTATTATGTCTCTATGTATTTTGATACCAATAACGTAAGAGGTATGATCCATATCCTTCATATCAAAGTTTTTAGAGAGAAATTGTTTCACCTTATATAGCAAACCCTTGTCATTGGTTGCAAGTAAAGTATCATCCACATATAAAATAAGGAAACAAATTGTACTCTCACTGACCTTCTGGTATATACAGTGAACCATAGCATTTTCTACTAAACCAAATGAAGAAATAACGTCATGAAATTTTAAGTACCACTGACGGGAGGCTTGTTTCAATCTATATATAGATTTCTTAAGCATGCACACCAATTTCTCACCTTTATTAGAGAAGAATTCTTCAGCTTGTTTCATATAAACCTCTAGGTCTCCATTGAGAAAATCCATTTTTACATCCATTTGTTACAACTCTAAGTCAAAATGTGCAACCAGTGCCAGAATGATGCGAGGAGAATCTTTCTTAGATACATGAGAGAATGTCTCATTTTAGTCGATTCCTTCCTTTTGATTAAATCCTTTGGCTACAAGCCTTGCTTTATATCTCTCAATGTTGCCTGATGAGTCTTTCTTAGTTTTGAAGACCCATTTACAACCAATGGTCTTTGCACCATCATGCAACTGAACAAGATCCCATACTTCATTTGATGCCATAGAATTCATCTCATATTTTATAGCATCATACCACAAGTTTGATTCCTTAGAACTCATGGCTTGTGAAAATGTTTCAGGATCATTTTCTGCTTCAATATTATAGTCAGATTCCTGCAGATACACAACAAAGTAATTCGGTATCGCTGATTTTATTATTCTGGTAGATCTCCTCAATGTTGTTTCATTATCTTATCGAGGAAGTTGTTGTTCAACTGATTGATCAACAATTTCTTCTTGTTCCTCATGATCAACTTGAACTACTAGATTATCAGCAGGTTGTGGATCTCTTGAATGATTGGTTGTATAACACCTGGTTGATCTGAAGGGGCATTGTTAACAACAACCAATCTCAGACTTGAAGTGGACGACTGAGCAACTGAATTATCTTTCTCAGAAATAGAGTCTCTGGATTGATCGCACCCACTAATAAAATCATTCTCAAGAATTTTAGCATTTTCTAACTCCATAATCCTAGTACTGTGAGATGGACAATAAAATTTGTATCCCTTAGACCTTTTAGTATATCCAATGAAATGCCCACTAATGCTCCTTAGGTCAAGCTTCTTTTCTTGTGGGTTATAAACTCTGACTTTAGATGGGCATCCCCAAATGCATACATGTTTCAAACTCGGCTTCCAACCCTTAAACAACTGAAATGGCATCTTCATAACAGCCTTGGTTGGAACTCAGTTTAATATGTGCACTACCGTCTTCAGTGCTTCAACCCACAAGGTCTTAGGTAGCTTAGAGCTACTAACCATACTTTGCACCATATCCATTAATGTTCGGTTTCTTCTTTATGCTACACCATTATGATATGGAGAATCAGGCATGGTGTATTAGGAAACTATCCCATGCTCTTGAAGAAACTTCACAACCAGGCGCTTGTCCATCTTCAGTGTATCTACCATAATATTCTCCACCTCTATCTGATCTCATGATCTTAATTTGGTTACCGCATTGTTCTCTACTTCTAATTTAAATACCTTAAAGACATCTAATGCTTCATACTTATTATTAAGCATGTAGAGATATATGTATCACGAATAATCATCTATAAAAGAGATGACGTATTTCTTACCATATGCATCCATGTCTGGACAATAAATATTAGTATGTATGATTTCTAATAATTCAGTACTCCTCTTGGCACCTTTCTTTGACTTGTTAGTCCGCTTTCACACAAGTCTCAAAATCAGTAAAATCTAGAGTACTAAGTACCCTATCATCTACCAATCTCTTAATTCTCTGAATGGAGATATGTCCCAACCTTCGATGCCACAACATAGAGGAATATTCATTCATAACACATTGTTTCGTGTCAATATTAACATGCATAGCGTCATAAGTGGTATTATTTTCCAAATTAATATAGAAAAGACCATCAGACAATGCACCATTCCCAACATACTTAGATTTATAAAACAAATTGAAAAATGTCTTATAAAATAAAAGGAATAATCGAAAGGTACTAGGCTCGAAACTGAAATTAAGTTCTTAGGAAAACTAGGAACATTAAAAGTCTTTTCCAAATTCAAAACAAAACGACTACTTAAAATCAAATAGCAGGTACCAATAGCCTCCACAGGTGAGCTCATCCTACTTTCTGAATAGATGCATAGTTCACTTTCCACTGGCTTCCTTAGGTTTTCCAAACCGTGCAGAGTATTTGAAATATGGATTGTAGAACTAGAATCAATCCACTATGTGTTATGATTAATATTAATAATATTAGATTCATAGTAAACAAATAAGGTAGACATACCTTTCTTTTCAAACCATAGCTTGAACTTAGGAAAATCTTTCTTCATATGCCCATTCTTCTTACAAAAGAAACACCTGGATTCTTTCTTAATTCCAGTTTGGGCTGATATTTTACCACCTCCCTTGTTCTTATGGCCTTTCTTGTTATCCATCTTTTTAGTCGTCATTAGAGAATTCTCTCCTTGCTCCATGGTCATGAGTTCATTAATAGATCATTTGTCTTTATGTGTGTTATAGGAGATTTTAAAAAGACTATATGGTGCTGAGAGAGTAATCATAATAAAATGCACAAGAAAAAAGTTAGACATGTCCACCTCTAGAGTTTTAAGTTGAGTCGCAATGTCCCTCATCTGCATGATGTGCTCGTGCACACCCTTCAGAGTAGTGAGCTTTATGGAAGAAAACTTTTCATCATCAGAGTATTGGCCAATGCCTTCCAAGTCTCAAATTGTTCATCAATGGACTTCAGGAGCACTCTCACATTATCATATTATTCAACTGAGCTTTTAATATCAGTCGATATTTTTGTTTTAAGGAACATCACATAGAGTCAGTTGGATCTTTCCGATTTCTCATATAGATCCACATCCTCTGGTTCACTGTTCTCTATAATTGTTGGTGGCTCAGCTTTCCGGATAGCATAATCAATGTCTATATACCCTAACGTAAGTAGAATCCTTTCCTTCTAGATAGAAAAATTATCCCCTCTCAATTCTGGGACATCAATTGTATTAATAGGTTGTATAGGTGCAAAATATTCAACATATATGCTTATCATTAAAATTCCAGACAAAAATAAATGTATCATGATTTACCAATGTAAGTCATGCTCAAAAATTAAGAATTTAGTAACATAAAATTTGCCAGTGGGCTAAAATTTTAATTCAATTAAATTCATATAAATACTATGATAAAACTATCAAGTTATATTTCTTGATCCCTGTGGAAAAAATCAAAAATATAATTTAATATTTTATCCCAATTAATCATACAAAATTATAATAGAAATTCCTGTGGACAATATCTACTATATTATATAGGACTAATTACAATTAATATCATCTACCTTATGTGATCTAAAGGATCTTAATATATAATATAAATAATTAAAGTTGTTGTGGCTAAGCTTTAATTAATTAAATTACATAGATCACTTAATATTATCTATTATATTATTGCATCAAACTATAAGCA